>JAFBJT010007085.1:0-23860 GCA_016785325.1 Chascanopsetta lugubris
TAGCGCTTTTCTAGACACTCAAAGCACTTTACAGAGAAGGGGGCACTCACGTCAACCACCACAGGTGAGTAGCACCCACCTGGGTGATGCATGGCAGCCATTAAGAGACACAACGCTCACCACGCGCTAGTTTGAGGTGGAGAGGGAGGAATTGATTTGGGCCAATCAGAAGAGAGGGATGATTAGATAGCCAGGTGGAGAGAAAGCCTGGTTGGAAATTGGACCCCTGACACCGGGGGGCGATCCCCTACTCTTTGCGAATGATGTCAGAGGATCTTTTACGGCCACAAAGAGTCGGGACCCCGGTTTAGCGTTTCATCCGAAGGACGTCACCGCAACAAGGGGCATCGTCCCCACCTGGTCCAGAGGACAGGTACTGCCTCTGGACAACAACACCACTTCCAGCAGTGGCCACACCAGGACTCGAACCAGGATCTTATGGTCCTGAGACCTGGGCGCTTACCCAAGTAACCACTCTGACGGGTTCTAGTGAATCATGATATCAATATAGATATGTTCCTTATTACAGGTTAGATATGATAGATTATTGTAGATACAATAAGAAACTAAATAATTGTACAATGATAAAACCTGACGGACCTCTTCAAACATGTCAGGGTTGTTTAATGTTTGAATTAACGGTTTGCTGCTTTGCTGTGCACCAATTCATGTGGGTGATTCTTATTAGGGAGATAAGTCAGCAAAAATAGAGGGCAGTAGTTTCTTCAATCAAGGGACCCTTCTATATGTTGTGTTTTTACTGGAGATAATGGAGGTAGACAGAGTACATTTAAATGCAAAGCAGGACTGGTATAACAGTGTCTGGGGGAGTTTATATCGTTTTAAAACCCCTAAAATCGACATTAATAATGTTTATCACCATATGTGAGAATGTGTCCATAATAATGCAGTACCAAATAGCACGGAAAAGGTCTGAGTCTGTTTGTGTACGCATTTCTGGGTCCATCTCTGGCACACGGGATGAAAAGCAAAGGAAGCTCGTGCCCTGAGCAGTGTGAGTGGGAGGCAGAGGAAAGTAGTGTATGGTCTTAATATCCCACTCACCTGAGTGATGATGTCCAGCCGACCTATTATGTGTTCCAGCATGTTGGTTAGACTGGGGTTATCCTCTCCATCGGCAGCCGGGGACTGTGCTTGAACATGGGATGAGTATTGGGGTTCATCCGGGGCCTGAGTGTGATAAGCGGAGGAGGCAGTGGGATTTCCATAGGTGTGGAATTGAGCCACGCCGTTGCGGGTGCCATTGTGACCTCCATTCTGAGGGCGGGCAGCAGTTCGGAAATCCTCTGAAGGGTCCTGAAACAGAGAGGAGGGTGAAGAACTGTAAAAAAAAAAATATATATATATATATATGCAAGTATCTTTTTAACTTATTATAGTATGAATCTGATACAGGAGCATCGAAAAGCTGTGTCATCAACATATGTGAAAAACTGTCCAATGAGCATAACTTGTTGAATTTTGAAGCCAATCCTCTTCTTTCCTTACGGCGAAAGCAAATGATCTGCTTCCATCTCACACCTACTACCTTCATGTCTTCTTTCACCACATCAATAAATCTCTTTGGTCTTCCTTTAGGCCTTAATCCGAGAGTTCAAACCTCAGCATTCTTCTACCAACATAAACAATATCACTCCTCCGTACATGTCCCAACCATCTCAGTGTAGCGTCTCTGGCTCCATCTTCAAAACCTCTAACATGCGCCAATGACTTATCTTGGTCACTCCCAAAGGGAACTGCAACATTTTCATCTCTCATCTGTCCTCAGAAGCACTGTTTTGAAAACATACATCGCATGTCTCACCCACTGTCTTGCACACCTGACCTTCCATTCTTGCTGATACACTTTTATCACACATCACGCCTGAAACTTTTCTCCACCGTTCCAACCTGCTCGCACACGCTTCTTCACCTTGTTTCCACACTCTTCGTTGCTCTGGACTGTTGACTTCATTGTACGGCGCTGCAACATTGTTCTTCTGTAGTTATCACAACTCTACACATCTCCACTGTTCTTAAAAATTGGCATCAGCACTTGATGACTTCTCCCCTATTCCTCAGATATACTCTCACTCTCTAAGATCGTGATAACAAAAATCTTGTAATGACGACCTTGATGATGATAAACACATTTTTTTCATTTAATAATTTGAATGCATGCCGGCATTTTGAAGACTACTCCATGAAGTTAACTATCAAAACATTATCAAGCATGTTGCCTTTCAGTAAAAAAAACAGTTACCAGCAAAGAACATGAGATATAGACATTTTTCACTTGAGTAGCTTGGCCTTGTTTGGAATTGATTTTTACCCTAATTGTTCATTATCATTCCATCTACACGTCAATTGACAAGCACACGACTAACTAACAATTTACTTTTCCTAAAGAACATAAAATATTCCCAGGAGAGAAGAAAATAATCAAATCACTGAAATGAATCGTGTTTTATTCAAACAAGCCCCTCTCTCAGACCTCTCTCACACTCGTGATACACCATGTTGCCTCTCAGTCTGCCTGTGTGGTGATTAATGCAGTGACCAAATCTCTCCATGACCATGCAACTAAAAAGTGTGTGCACACATCCATAGGTGTCTTTATATGTCTGTCTGCCTTTGAAGACGTCTGTCTAGTTGTTCCATGGCAACATGCATTTCAAAAGAGAAGACAGCAGCCATTTTACTCATCACCACAAAAAGGGAAATCATTTTACAGTCGTGAGCGAAGTTTCAGGCTGTAGTGAAAAACTGGAATTCCATTAATTGAATCCAGATGAAGAATGACGCTATTGCTTGGCAGGTAAATACATGCTGCCACGACAGAAGGGGTAGTGGTTACAAAATAAGGAGAAATATAGAGCACTTACTGGGACATTAAATAGTTAAAACTTGAAAATCATGACCAGAAAATGATTGCAAAATTAAATATGACAAGTGTAAAACTGTAGTTTTACAATACAGCATGGAAGTGAAGATAAATCAAACAACATAAGAGGTTTGTTGTAGGAGGGTAAGCTCTTCCAGAATATATAATATGAGGAAAATACTTGCGGGCCAAAATCAATAGTTTTCTGGGGAAGAAAATTGCAGTATTTGAACTCATTGCCCCTAAATATGTTGCAGCCAAGTTGTAATCGTTTCAGCGCTCAATACTGTCTCGAAGCATAGTACATGCTGGGACTGAGCAAATAGTCTACAACTTTCTAGGAGAGAAACTGTCCAATCGCTCAGCAAGTTTTTAGGCAGACTCAAAGTGTAGTAGTGACACTGTGCCATCAGTTTTTGCGAGGCTGCCACTATTGGCTGACCTGAGTAAACATTTACTAAATTCCCAAATGAAACAAGTACAGTCGTTAAATGTTGTAAAAGTCAAACTGGTTAAGAGGATCAGAAAAGTGCAGATTTCAGATTTGTTAAACCTTGTGGAGATTATGCCAACAACACTAATACACGTCAAAGGCAAGACAAGATGGTTGCAACATGCCAATGACCTTGCCAACTTCCTTGTATGTGTAAACCTACTTCGCAACAAAGACTAGTCTGATTCTCACCTGCATTTCAGTTCCATCCATCAAATTATAAAGATACATTTGGTATGATTTCAGTCATTCTGTCTAGTGAACTCTGTTGTGAAATGTTCCAAATCTCTAAAAAGTCAACTAATTCTAGTATTTGTTTACAATCAAAACTAAATCACATTGCCATGACTTAATTGTCTTTCAGGTGAGTCATAAAAACAGCTGCAATCAGGAAAAAAGCAGAAAAATACAGTGTAGCATTTGAGGCTCTGATTTGTCTGATTGCACACCATCCATAACAATGTGACAATATGACACAGAATAACAGACTGCTCTGCGAACTCTACCTATCATGTACTATAGTGTTACATGGGAGCAGGGAAAACCCTGGTATGCCTAAGAGTCCGCACATGCTCATGCAGACACAGCATGCACTGTAACCACCCTCCTAATGAATCACCTGGAGTGGAAAAACCGACGGTGGAAAATTTCCTGAGGCCGAAATTAAACTCTTGGTCTGACACAGCGAGCCGTCGATACACCCTGCGAGCCGCATGCAAAACTGTTCATCTCACCACAAGTCCCCCTCTTGGAATGTTGAGAGAATTAAACCGAGGGGAGAAGAAGAGTAAAACATATCCGGAGACGTATGCATATGAAAACACGGACCTGAGTAGAGGGCAATTCCCTGCATGCACCGCGGCACCGAATGTAATCATCAAGTTCAGTCTGGGAGAGTGGTGACTCTATTCTAACAAATTCACCCTGAACACGGTATTAACGTGGTCAGGCCCATTCGACAAGGGGACATTAAGAAATTCTTCATTGCTGTATTACTCACAACAAAGCAGCGGCAGAGGGGTGATGAGGCAAAAATATTTCTCTGAATCCATCCTGGAACTCCTCCGGGTCCAAAAATGCTGTTGTGTAATTGAAATATTACAGCAAGAAGAGCACAGGTGTGAAGAACGAAATGAAAAAGTGGCAGGTTCTCCTGCATGCTCACACTCACGCTGTGCTCTGGACTATTGTGCTTTTCCTATGATGGAAAGTTAAAACGACTGGCCTGGTGCTGCATCCCAGTGTATAGGTATTTTTACTTAGATGGCTTCATGGAGAGAAATAGTGCCAGTCTATGACATTCTCTAAATCATTGTAATGCAATGACCAAGACATTCTTGTTTCTTTCTGTACGTTCAATTGAATTCACACAAGTTGGAAGAACCACTGGGCGTACTCAACTAAAGATAGATGCTAGTTTACTGTATTTCAAGCGCAGAGTTGTTCAGAATCATTCCTCCCAGATATTGTCCTCATCCTACTCCTGTTCCACCAGCTCTGACACTTGAATGAAATGTTACATTCTGATCCATAGGTCGGAGACAAACACCATTAGGAACAACATGGGCCCGATAGTACAAGTGTATTGCCACCAGCTGTGGCTATTCACCAGACACAGGAGCTTTAATTGGCCATTTAAGATAAATGTCAGTGTTTTACTTTAAATTTATGCCAATTATCCTCAATCCACAGACAACATGGCTACACAGATAGTGCCGCTAAACATGGTGTGGTTCATCTGAGACAAGCAAATTTACCAAGTGCTGACATCCTCTATATTTTACAGACATACAAAAATCTTGGGCCATGATTGCTTTTGGATGAATGTGGACAGATTGTGACTCAGCTCTGGCAGAGGCTTCTCAACATCTGGTTGCGGCAGAGACATGCCTCTAGGGGTATTTGAGATACTAAGGGTTCTTCACCCGCCTCTAGGTGGTAAAAAAATGACAAATGTGTATGAAATGACTAATCAAAGCCTCACAGTTACATGCTTTATCCTAAGATAAGACAAGACAAAACAAGGCAATGCTTTATTAGTCCCACAGCGGGGGGCAATTTGCAGTCAGTCAGATTGACAGGAAATCTGACCAGTCCGACAGGGATTGAGAGTAAAGTAAGAGATTTAGCACTTTGTTCAATTAAAATGATTAGCGTGAGGTGTAACCAGTTGAAATCCAATAAACAAATGATTAGAGACGTTTACACTACTTTTCTGGACCATGCAGTGCTGATGGAACCAAAAAAAGTTTCCATTTGTTCCTTGGCCTGAACTGAATTTATTCTACATTTTTAGAAGTGACAAAAATGACAGAAATCGTACACACTTACACTCTGCTACTGTACTAAAGCTTCACTGTTGGCCCTCAATTTTAAGTTGATTTAGAAAACAACATCTATGCAATGAAGATAATAACATTTTGAACAAGACTGATGGTGCTGATGAACAGACCTGAGCCTCCAGTAGAGGGATTCAGGAATATGTCTTCCAAAACATGGTTGTAAACCAGTGGTATTTAGGGGACAACCTTCATCACCTAAGAACTTTATAGATATCTATTGATATTGATTCACTTTTGACTGATTCAGTCCTTCCTTTCATCCATCTTTAGTCTTTTTCTGCCGCCATCTTTCTTCAAATCCCCTTCTCTTTCAGTGCATCTTTGGTGTAATAAGGATGAACAGGTGTCTGATAATGGCTTTCAAATTACTCTTTTATTCTTTTTCCTCTGCTCTCCATTTAGATTTTTCATGGCTCACTGTACTCATGCTGCCTGGATCGCTCACGTGCTCACCCTGGTCTCCCACCCTCATTACCTTTCCCCGTCTTTCTGCCTGCTCCTCGCTGATGCTCTCTTGTTCCACTATACCACTGGGATCCCTTTTACTCCATTTCTCTCTCTTCTTCAGTGTTTCCATGTCACACCCCCTGCCCCCCCCTCCTGCTCGCTCTCTATCCCCTGCTGTCGAGGATTCCACTCCTGCTGTTGGAGAAATACCACCTGCCTTTCCTTACCAGCATCCTAAAGATGCACAAATGCAATAAAAACGGGTTGTATTCGAAATTGAAATTCACTCCAAAGGAATGAGTTCTTGAATACACCCGGACTGGTTCACGGCTTCCTCTGTTGATTCGTCTTTCGTTAAGAACGGTGTCGATAAAGTTTAGCATCCTAACAGCAGCTAATTCGGACCTGAACATAAAAGAATAAATCTAAAGGAGTTCATACGGCTACTGCAGTCCCCTCCCCTCTCTCCAGTCCACATAGAGCTGAGCAATGCAGTGTGGTGTGTATGTGTGCATGTGTGTGTGTGTTGAGTTGTGAAGGGATGCCTGCTGCGAGTGTGCATCTCGTCTGTCTGCACACGTGAGTGGGAGAAAGACCCAGATGTGAAGTCAGAGACAGGAAGGGAGGTGTGAATGGGGGTGGGGGGGTGGAGGGATTAGGGCGGATGTGATCGGAGAGAGCTAATCTGTCTGTCAGCAATTGTTGCCCATGTACACAAACACATATACAGAGTGTGCAGATGTGTCTGTTTTCACACAATGAAACAGTAGCAAATAAAGACTGGCCGATTTTGAAGATGACTTAAAGGTACATTGTGTAAGATTTGATGACATCTATTGGTGAAGTTGCATGTTGTATCCATCATTTGAGCATGCAGGGAAACCTATGGTAGCCCTCGGTTGTCGTTAAAGCTCAAAAGATGCTAAGTACATCCACTGGGCTATTGTCAAAACATGGCGGCTCCCATAGGGAGGCTCACTCTTGATATAAATATACATTAGAGGGCTCATTTTAGAGTAATGTAAATGCGAGTCATACATTGTGGTGATTCTACATTTGTAAACGTATCAATATGTAATTGTTTTGTAATCCTTGTCCCACAAAAAGAAATGATAAACACACTGCACCTTCAATGATTTTAAAGCAGCAACGAGCAACTATTTTGATACTCAAATAATGTTATTTTTCTAATCAACAGATTGGATGAAAAGAGAAAAAAAAGATATTTTATCTTTACATATTTGTTTTTGAAAAACACAGTACAAAAGTACTGGTCAACACTCTTTCAAAGTACTTGCAAATTAAAATAGACAAACTGTATACGTATAGAGTATATACATGTCGCTGTGTTTACCGAATCCTCTTCTTGTAAAATGGGCAAATATTCTGAATGTGGTAGAGGTAATTGGAATTGGGCTTGGAGGGCTTACGTCCGTGGACAGTTCTTGATCTGTGTCATAGAAATGTCAAGGATGAATTCAGACGGGTTTCAATTCAAAGCCCACACTTAACCAAGTCTAACAAATTCAGTGCTCTTTCTCAAGGACACTGTGGGGTACATATTGTCAGCCAGTGACCATATGATGCAATGATGGTCACTGCCTGATTTGTCGCCATTTTGCTTAGTTGATTCTGATTGACACATTTTAGACACTTTCTTTAAAAAATACCAATTTTGCAATGACAGAAATGCAGAATAGGATTACGGATTTCAAGTATAATGCTCACTCTTGAGGGCAATCAGGCGAATGTTCACTTTTTTGTGTCTCATTTATCAGAACACATTGAACTAGTACTGGGCTTTGTGATTGTGGTGTTACACAGGGGCTTTAATGGATCCGTTTAGCTAAAGATGATCCTGTTTACTATGTTCAGACTGATTTACAACAGCACAATAGACCAGCCTGTCCTACGCTGGACCACCTCCTCGCTTTTTGTTCTCCACATAAACTCATTAAACCATCAAACCCTTTCCAGGACTGAAGGAAATGAACAAATGTATACAAGCTGGTGGCTGTTTTTACCCTCTGCCTTTTTCTCTGGCAACACGTGTGTGAGACGAGTGTGGAACTCTATGAGAGATGAAAGGAGTTGTATTAATAATAAATTATGGATGGATGAATTATACATGAAAAGGAAAATCTAGGAAGCTGCCAATTCCAGGTGCAGCTGCCAACATTATTTTATCTGCAATAAGTTGCAGATTACAATTCATGCGAGATGAAACATGTCGAAAAGAACTCATTCTGGTTAATGAGGTTGCTGTGTGTATCACTTACTTTCAAACAACACAGCCTAAGTGGAAATAGTAGTAGAATTTGTTTGGCTTTAGCAGAGATCTGGATCTATTATTGTTGTATTTACGTATTATTTGCCATGTCAATGTTTCAGTTAAAGATGAGTGATCTGTTTGGATGATGTCACTGTGCAGGAACGTTTCATGGTGACAGAATATTGGTCATCTTGATGTACTACACTAAACACTTCCACTCGAAGGAACAGGCTCTGCAGAAATATGACTAACCTCAACTTAGAGAGGAGAAGGAGCTGAACCCTTACTTTACATTTGCATTAGTGAGTATTCTACATTACACATCCATAGCCCTGAGTATCTGTTAACTTCAGTAAGATACCCATGTGTTATCTTAGATGTATAATGCTTTTTCCTTTCTTTTAGTGGCTTGTATGCAGGTTTTGTGAACGTAGGGGCGGCCATCCTAATATAATGGTCGGGGAAACACAAGACGTCGCTAAATGGTCATACAAATGAGTTACCAATGATTTGTGGCAATTTCAACAATAATCTATTTACCATTAAATACAGGGAACTGACATAATAACATCAGTAACACAAGATGCAATGTTTATTGCAGTTGAAATTGCATTGCTAAGTTACTTAGAATGTCTTCTTAGTGTTAGCAAATTCAACAGAAAGAGAACTGATGATGTCATTTCAACTGAAACTAGCCAAATAACATCCAGTGTTTCCTAATGTTTTAAGGTGTAGTTAGAAGTCGAGGAGGAGGAGGAGGACCGGATTGTGGCCAGCGTAACTAAATAAGAGAAAGGCAGAGAAAAGCAACTGGTTCGGGCAGCCTTTTCCATCCTTTTCTGTACATTTTTCCTTCAATCTGTTTGAGTGTGTTCTCATTGATATACTAACAGCAACATTACCTCCCTGGTTAGCTTTCAAAAAAGTGATTTCTGAATCTCCTCCATCAAAACATTGACCATGATCATCTTACAACTGAAGTAAAAACTGACTATATCAAGCACCTTAAAATGTATATACCACCATGTAAGCATGGGTCTTGTTTATGTATATTGTCCTTGTAAGACTGGCCAACAGTCTGTCATATACAGGTATAGCGCAGTTTCTTTTTCCCACCGTGCTGAAGCTTCAAAATATAGATGGGGTTCAGAGGGTTTTCACGGTAAAGGTAGTTCGCAGAAAAAGAGAATATGTTTCATAGATTGCATTAATCATCACTCTCCACAAGGTTCAGTTGCCCATTTGATAATCAGCCTTTGAGGCAAGTCTGTAATAAAAGCCGTGAAGTGCAGGAGCCAATAAAACCAATTTACAATCCGGTGTGACAACGACAAAAGTAAAAGACTCGAGAGGAAAGAGGCCCACATTGTCTACAAATGGCATTAAGAAATCAATTTCGAGGTGATGCAGGAAACAACCACCCTCACATAGCAGCACAGATTCAACACAAGCTTAAAAATCATTTTTATAATAAGATGACTATTGAAAATTCAATGATTTTTATTTGACTCACTAATTCAGCTAATGTATTAAAAATCTATAGGGAACATTATATGCAGTCTGGTGGAACACCGTTTCAATATAACAAAGATTCATTGTTGCCCAGCCTCAGCAGCCCAGAGTCCATGGATATGAATTTGCAGCTCATAATTGATTTTTTTCACATCAATCACATTCAGTTTTTGTTGGGATAATGGTTAAACCTCTGCAGAGCGTACTGTGGTGTTTAGAATTTGCTGAGAAGTCTGAGGTTTCCGAAGCATAAATTAACCTGAAGTAGTTCAGAGAAATTAAGATTCAGTGCCAGTTTAATGTCACACCATCCTAAATTACTTAATTATAAGTCATTATGGGGCTTGTCTGCCTCGCCGATAAAGTGATCAAGAGAGTCAGCCTCACCACGGGTGGATGCAAACTTCTAGCAGTGCGATCGATAACAGAAAGAAGAGACAGGATGAGTGTGTGCATGTGTGTGTGTGCGTGCGTACAGACCTTGGCGCTGCCCTTGCTGATGTAAGTAAAACGGTAGAAGTCAAAGAGGTTGAAATCAAAACTGTTCCATGTGGTTTCCCAGCAAGCCCCTGAAAACCTGCATGTGGGTATGTGTGTATACGTGTTATTTCTGTCATTGGCAACCTCTGGGGACAAATTTCCGACAGCACAGAGGTCAACTTGGGTAAAAAGGTTGTGGCTTCCAATTGGAAAAAAAATAGTTTGGGCTCAGAGGTTAAACTTGGCCTGGCATTGCAGTCACTCAAACTGTTGCCCTAATGCTGCGTTCACACTGAACATGACACAAAACTTGACAAAATTTGATTACAAACCAAGTCAATACAAAGACATGTACAGACATAGATTGTGTATTGGTTGTGCCTGGACAACATGGTGAAATTCACCCAGCTGTGTGTGCGCCTCCTGGTTGTTACCTCACATACAATGATACTGACTTCTTCGGAGTTGACACGCAGTGTGCAACGCAGCGGGTGCAAACATTTCAGCCGCATACTGAAATTTTAGAACACTGACTGGTAGTGTTTATCCATTCTACTCGCATGTGTTATGTAACTAAACACTAGGTATTCGGCGAGGCGCATATATCTCAAGGACCGGAATTAAAAAATCACTTCATTACACTTAACACTAGCTATGGGAGCAGCTGCAATCATGTCATCAATATCTGTGACGAGATTGATCTTGAAAGCAGCTAATGAAAACTGCGAATCCCATTTGAAAAAGTTTTTATATGCAGATTCACACAGCAGTGCCTCCAAGCACAGATTCTCACTGAAACGCAAAGAATGATATTTGATTGAATTACTGCTATGAAAATGGAGGAGATGCTGCCACTAAGTGGACTTTGGAGACTGGACGGCTCGATTTCCATTGGAATATTTTTCAAGTAGAACTGACTTTGGCATTTATTAGCTCACATAATATCATCCAAACCTCTTAGCTGTCAAATGTAATAAAAACAGTAGGACAAAGGATGGTGTATTGTCACATGTACTTCTGTGATATCAAGAATAATAGCATTAATGTGTTATTAAGACGATCAGATGAAAATATTTTGGAGAGTAAAGGTAAAGATTAATAACATTTTAGTAACGTAATAATAACGTCATTTTGGAATAATGTTTTGTTTGCCTGAGACTCATTTAAGCACATGAGCAAATCTAAGTTGTACAATTAAATTGCTGGCAATTAAATCAGAAATATATACAACATACCGTATTGTTAAACATAAAATACTTCATCTGTGTTTAAGTGTAGATGTGTAAAAAGATAGTAGGATTGTCCTAGCTTTGAGATTTGGGCGCGACTGTAGACTTCCGAAGGAAACGCAGAGAAAATAAGCCGACCACCCTGACAACATGAAATACTAAGGGGCATCTGTGCATGTGTATCAAACAACAAGGTGACCCTTTCACATGCTCACCTCTTTATGAGACACACTTTGAGAGCAACATTAACATTTTAGCGACGATAATGTTCAATGTGTTATTCATTAATTTCAAACTATTGTTATCACTAAATCTTAAGTAGTTTTTGAACAAGCCCACTTGACATTCGTGGCCTTGGAATCAGAGTTTAACCTATTCTGGAAACAGCTAGATCAGCAAAAAGCTGAAGTAGTACTTTTTTTTTTAAAGCCACTTTATGGTCTTTCAGAACTTGTTTGTAAGACATGTCGTCCGAATGCCTCAGAAATCAGCAATCTTTATAACCCCTTCTAACGGCCACAATGAAAAACAGCATGGAAGCCAGCTGTCACCGGCAGGGGTGAGACGTGACATAATTCTAAAGCAGGCATTATTTCAGACAACCTCATCTGTGTGAGCCTCAAACTGTTACACTTGAGCTTTCACGTGAAAGTTCCACGAATATGGGCTCAGATGCCCAGTCACCGGGTGAGATCAATGATAAAGGTTCAGTGTGCAGGATTGAGTGGCATCTGGTGGTGACGTCTGCATCCTGCAGCCAAATGAATATCCCGTTTAGAAGAATATACCACAGTCAACGTGCTGAGGGACTGTGCAGGGGAGCTCACAGATATCTTCACAGACATCTTCAACATGTCACTGAGTCAGGTGTTGTCCCCACGTGCTTCATACCATCATCCATGTCCCACAGAAGTCGTCACCCTCCTGTTTCTATGACTACCATCCAGTTGCAGTCACTCTCATTCTCATGAAGTGCTTGGAACAGCTAGTCATGCAACACAGCAAGTCTACCGCCGCCACCTCCCTGGGCCCCCATCTCATTTGCATATCAGCCCAATCGTTCAACCAAGGATGCCATCTCCACTGCAGCCCTCGCACGCCTGGAAACTATCTTCAGTTCAGCATTCGACACAGTCATTCCCCAACGACTAATTCTGTAACTGAGCTGTAACCGGGCTGTTGGACTTCCTGATTGTGAGACCCACAGACAGTGCGGCTCGGCAGTAACACATCCCAGCGACTTCACTCTGTACGTGGGGCCCCGCCCCCCAAGGATGCATGCTGAGCCCTCTCCTCTTCACTCCACTGACCCACGACTGCACACCACCGCACAGCGCCAACTCCTTAATCCAGTTTGCGGAAGATACGACTGTGGTGGGTCTCACCAGCAACGGTGTCGAGACGAACTACAGGAGCAAGGACTTGTGGTACATGCACAGCGATCTCTGTCTGAACGTTTAGAAGACGAAGGGGATTGTTGTAGACTTCAGGAGAGCGCGCCACAGACACGCTCCTCTGACCGTCCAGGGTGCAGCATAAGCAGCACCGAGTTCCAGGATGTGCACGTCGCCGAGGACCTCTCATGGGACCGTCGGCATCGCATCGCTGACCAGGGAGGCTCGTCGCTGCGCCTGCTAGCCGAGAGGAGCTGGAGCCCCAGCCCCCATCGTGGTGCCACCCTCTACGGAGGCACCATCGAGAGCATTCCGACCAGGTGCATCACAGTGTGGTGCAGAGCTAGCACCCCGAGACCCTCCAGCGCACCCCCTCCCTCCGTGACATATACAGTTCACGTCTCACGCCGAAAAGCCCTCCGAATTGCGGGCGTCCACACTCAACCCGTCCCACAGCTTCTTCAGCCTGCGGCCATCAGGGAGGAGACTGTGCCAGGACTGGCAGACTGAAAGACAGCTTCATCCACCAGGCTGTCGGGATGCTCAACTTTCTCCCGTGCTCTCTACCGCCCTTCCCCTTCTGTCACCCTGCAAATACAAACTCTGGACTCTGTGCCCCCCCCCCCCCCCCCCCCCCCCCCCCCCCCCCCCCCCCCCCCACCCCCCCAAACACCCAACCCCCCCAAACCACCCCCCTCCCCCCCTCTGTGCCCCCCCCCCACCCCCCGGCCCCCACCCCCCATCAGCATTGAACTCGAAACATTCTCAGTAACTGCACATATTCACTTTAGCCAGCTATAAGCTCATTCAATTTACACTACTACCAAATGTATGTGTATATTTACACTCGTCTATCTGTATATTCTCTGAGGTCATACACATCATTTTGTTATGTACCATATGTCTTGTTATTTATCTATTATTATTATCATACCGTATCGTATCGTATATTTATCTCACTTTTTTTTGTTGATGTTAGTTTGGCTTATTTTTTGCAAGCTCTTATTTTGTTCCGTCTTTAGTTCTGTCTTTATTGATGTTTCCTGAGGCAGCAAGAGTCTGACGGTATCATAATTTCAATCCTCTGTAAGACGTGCACATATTGCAGTGTCGACAACAAAGCAGACTTTGCCTTTGATAGCCTTTAGATACATTTTACATTAAAAAATGTAACAGATTCGGTATGGAACTAGTGTTTTAGTTTGTTCACTCCAGGTGTGTGCAGAAACCCGTCTTCATGGGGGACGTTTTGATGAAGACTTCCATGTTAAATATGGAGCATCTTCATTTGTGTTAAACAGTAAGCGGCGTGTAGAAGAGATCTGCATGCAGTTCATTTTGTCTGTATTCACCTGCTTGTGCGGCACCGATGGATGCATGTTAAAGGCAAGCTGAGCATTGGAGCTAGTTGGTGGTGCCTGAATTCTGGAAGTTGTTTTCCGCTGAATCCTGATGGCGGCGTCATCATCGGTGCAGTCAAAGTTGCTCTTCCAAACCATCACCTGTTGAGACAAATAAACGTAACGCCAAAATGAATTTCACTCGCTTTTCATGAATTGAAAAAGATACTCATCAACTACTTTTTTTAGGATCACCCGTTAAACTGCTTTTAAAGCAACGGAATCTATTTAAGTTCAAACTTCAAAGAAACGTTGTCCGAGTGACTTTGAATGTGGCAGGGTTGCTGCCGCTAGATGGGCTAGTCCCAGTAATTCAGAAACTGCTGATCTCCTGTAATTTTCTCTCACAACCATCAAACGTTGGTTAATGCTTCCCATTTAACAAAGTCATTACCTGTTCGTCGGAGCCTCCAGACACAAAGTACTCTCCCGTCCTGGAGAAGGTCACACAGGTCACTGGACCCTGGCGTGAGAGAAAGAAATTGGGAGATGGAAGAGATAAATTATGTTTGCCATTTCCAAATAATACCCCTGTATTGCATCATCTTTCATGCAAGACAATTGCCCTTGTATGCGTCTCTGCATGATGAATGTTCAGCTTGAAAGAAAAAAAAAGAAAAAAGATCTTTGGAGCTCTCCAGCACTATCGGACCGACCCTAACGAACAAAAACACAAGCATAGTCAGGTCTGCACCTCATTTGTTCCGCACTAGCACAAGTCTCATGCTGAGGTTAAGAACTAATTGTCAAGCCGATCAATAGTCATTAATCAGAAACTCATTTGAAAACGTGTTAACTGCGGCAACATCACGGTGCAAATTGGCTACTTTCTTTTGTCTCAAAAGATAATGGATTGGAATGTCTTTCAGATTTTTTGAAATGGTCGGACAAAACATCACCTTGACCTTTACAGCATCATGGTGGCAATTTCTCACCACTAATTTGTGACATTTTATGGACTCAATGATTAGCTGCAGCTCTAAAATATGTAGACAATCCCTGGGGAGGTGGTGCTGGCTGTGGGATCATTACTGATTTTCAAGCACTATACATCAACCTTGATTCAAAGGAATGATTCAATGTTTTTCTTAAGTCAGGCAATTTACAAGAGCTGCTGTTTAAGTGTAGGTGTGTAACATGACGCAAAATGAACACTTCACAATTTAAGAAAATAGAAAAAACAGAAATAGTAGGTGCTTCGTGTCTCGTGCCATCTCGGAAACACTTCTCACAATGTGAGGGAAGATCATTTGTTCAAAACCAAAGGGTGTGCGAGTGTATACAAGTGTGTGCGAATGTGTTTGTGTATGTGTGTGTGTGTGTGTGTGTGTGTGTGTGTGTGTGGTAGTCTGCAGCAGAGCAATCAATAACAGAAAGCAGAGACTCGGGTGGAGTGAGGTCACACTTGGTGAGAGCCAAAAAATATCACCTGGGGATGTCAGGCGTTTGGCTTGCTGTGGTTGTGGTTGAATGTGCACGCTTGAACCTGCAGCATTGACAGGACTAGACTGTAAGAAGTCAGAAATCACACCCTCTCACGGTTTATTCTTTTCACTCACTCACAGGGCAACATGGGGTCAACTGTTACAGACTGTGTTCAAAAAGAGAGGATGAAGGCGAGAGCAGACACGAGGAGGGCAGAGAAACAGCCAGGGACTTTTAAAAAAAAGTGCTGCGTCCTGTGGCTGGCACCCAAACAGGCTGGTCTGGGTGAGGAATGGTTTCCCAGAAGCACCTGAGAGAAGCAGACAGTGTCGCTATAGCAACGCGATGGTATGACAGACAGCATGCTCTGTCTCTGCTCTGACTAATGCCTGC
The DNA here is from genome assembly GCA_016785325.1 of Chascanopsetta lugubris. NCBI lineage: Eukaryota > Metazoa > Chordata > Actinopteri > Pleuronectiformes > Bothidae > Chascanopsetta > Chascanopsetta lugubris. The sequence continues at coordinate 16,272 of JAFBJT010007085.1, forward strand.
TGCCAGGCTGGCACTCACCATGGCCAGACATGCACAGACACAGAGAGAGAGAGAGAGAGAGAGTCTGACAAGGGCGGTGAACCTAAGTGGCACATTTCATGTACTGATAACTGAAAAGGTTGTGCAGAAACCAGATGGTGCCACATGGCACAGTTCATACATGTTGTGACAGACAAGAGCAGTGTACAGTTTAGTTTGAAGAGTTACTTCTTTGAAATGTGCAACTAACTGCTTCAGATTTATCACCAAGCCCAGACAGTTTCTTGGACCATGTTGCCATAAAATTGAAAAGGTCAGTCTTCAAAGTCATTTTCAGAGATGTTCTAGCTGCTAAAGAAAGGCAAGAGAGTTCTCTGTGTCATTTTCCACAGGTGTGGTTTGCAATTTGTATAGATATTTATGATATCTATTTTACATTTATTGATACTTCCACCCCTGAAGACTGATTTGAAAGATGCGCAGTCAGTGGCTACGACTGCTCTATGAAATCATCTCTGAAATGTTTAGAAATGAACAGGTGATAGGATTGTTGTGCTTGGCCAGACGCAGAGAAGCGCTGTGCCCCGATGCTGCCCATCTCAGAGTGTGAGTGAGAACGGACTGAACATCGAAACTGAGAGAAGCAGAGGAAGGAGTATTCATTTTCCTTAGCATCTCCAGCTTTTTCTGTTAGACGTTTTAAAACTTGAAATTATTCCCCATTAATTATTCATGACGGCTGAAATTGACAAATATTTTTCCATTATTCGCGGGAACCCTGCGCAAATAAACGACAAGTCTCCAATAACATGAGCAAATGGCGCATTTGCGCCGTGTACGTGCCAAAAATATATACTATATACAGCAGTAGATCATTTATATTAGATAGGTGACATAACCGTGTTGATGAACGAATCACCTCACTTTCACAGAATAACTGAATAGATGCCAAACATTATACACTTCCGAGTTTTATAGCTTCTCTTCGTGATGCATCACAGTTGTAATAACCACTTGGCAGTTTCGTAACGATCGATTGATCATGAAAATGATCATTAGTTGCAGACATGTGTGCATATTTAATTACAACCCATAAAGTCAAAGCCGATTTTGAGATGTTCTCTGCATTTCCCTAGACACCAACAGAGTGTTGAGGGTTTGTGTGTGTTGGCTCAATCCTGTCCGGAGGATGAAGGTTATATCATGAGCATTCACTTATTCCTCATTAACATGGATGACTTTGATCATTCTGTAAATGCCAACCACGTATATGGGATTTCAGTTTGGGAAACAGAAAGAAGTCGGACGGGGCCTGGTCAGACAAGTTAGGTGGTCCAGGCATCAGTTCAACGCCACATTTTGCTGCCTCTGCCACTGTCACCTGTGAGTACCGAGCTTTCCCATCTTTCCTCGATAGCTTCTTTCAGCCGTCATTCTTCCTAGTTTTTGTGGACAGCGATATTAAGTTTCACATGGGACAGTTTTGCCCAAAAGAGTGATTTACACATATTTTTCGATAAAGGCAAAGAACTTTTGAACCGCCCTAATATAGAGGTAGTTGATGGGAATACTTGTGTTTGTGCGTCTCCTGCATGCTCAGACGGGGGAGGGGGAGGTGAAGGATACAATATGCAACTTCAGCCCTAGATGTCACCAAATCTTACACACTGCACCTTTAAAAGATACAATATACCCGGGAAAAATAAATACATGTGATAGGTTGTTACTGTAAAGCACTTTGAGGAGTCATCAAGACCTGATAAAGCGCTGTATAAATACAGACCGTTTACCATAGGTTACCAGTTTCACGCTGTCATAACTCAACAGAAATATTAGTGTAGATTGTCTTCAATGTATTCTGTTAAAAATGCAGTGTTTCCCCTGCCATTATCTGTATGTAAAGTACAACATAAAGTTAGATGCTAGACAGAGGGGCAGAGACTAATAAACCTACATAAACATGATTTACCAAGTCAGATAAGGTCCTTCCGAATTTTAGTAAATAATACATAAGTAAGTTCCAGGAAAACACTCACCCTGAGCCCTTATTTGTTTTCTTATACACTATATGCACATAGGCAATCACACATAGAAAGCAGAGCACGATACCAGAGCAGTCACATATAGATACGTGCACATATACCCACATTCCCACACTAGACAGATGGGGGTCACTCTCATCTCTCGCCATGCGACTAGAGAGACAATTAACACCCTGTGTGCTCCCAGCACCAATAGATTGGCGGAGTGACCACTTGGAGAAAAACAGAAACAGAGAGTGCAGGAATTGACAAATATGGGGGTGTGAAGGAAGACGGGGGAAAAGAGTGTTGTCTTTTGTTTTAAAGAGTTTTGGCAAATGGCTGGAGAGAAAACAGGAGAGAAAATAACGAAAAATCAACAATGAGGGACACAGAGGGGCAGAGGGATGTATAAACAGATGGGCCACATTTGGTACTGGCAAGCCATTGATTTCCGCAAACCAGCCAGAGATCCAGAGATCTTACTGTACTGATATAGTCAGTGAGCAACGCTGACAATTAGCCCGAGGGGGCCAAATGCGCATTAAACGTAGGAGAAAGAGAGGAGGAGTAGGTAGTGGGTGCACATGGAATGGACAACAAAATGGAGGGAAATGAAGGTGGCAACAATAAAAACATCCACCTCACACATGGGAAAAGAGAGAGAGGCATGTTAAAAGGCCGGGACGGAAACTGAGAGGACGGAGCGAAGAGGAGGAGGAGGAGATAATCCAGGGAAACAGAGGCACAAACGCAGTTCTGCTTCCTTCCAACAACCCTGACATGAGTCATCATGAGTGGGCCGCCTGCTCGCCTGGAAAGTACTAAAATACACCACATACAAAAAGACATTATATACACACAGTCACACACAAACATACTTAGGAGACTCAAGCGCGCACAAAGGAGATGTCAAACACGCTCAGAGCACACGTAACTGTCCACACCGAGTCCTCCCCTCACACTCACACTCACACACACATGTGCGTGCGCACGTGCACGGATTCACATGCTAATATCCAAATTTACACACACCAAAAGAAACAGAGGCATAGAACAGAAGAGCAGACTTCAGATACAACCTTGATGTGATCACGACACAGCATTCTGTGTTTAGACCAGCAGGATAACTAAATGGTGTGTGTGTGTGTGTGTGTGTGTGCTTGTGTACCTGGTGTCCATGCAGCGTGTAAAGTAGCTTTCCCTCAACGAGGTCCAGTATCTTCATGGTGGAATCACTGGACCCAGTGATGAGGAAATTACCACCTGGGTGGAAAGACAAGCTGTTCACCACGCCATGGTGGACTGGAAAAAAAAAAGAAGACAGATCGAGACATAAGATACTGACGCAGACAGAAATACATACTCAGTTTAAAGTGAATTGATTAGACGGGCAGACTTCTTTATATTGAATATACTCGACTCCTGTCTCCTCCCATTCCGTATGCTGAAGTGTCCTTGGGCAAGACACTGAACCCCACATTGTCCCATCAACTAATAGATACAAAGGGCTGCAAAAAGAGGCACAGTATGAATGTTTGTGTGACTGGGTGAACGTGAACGGGACTGTAAAGCGCTTTGTGAGGTCTTCGAGACTTGATACAGAGCTATATAAATACAGACTTTTTCAATTACCATCATCATCATCATCTTAAAGATGTGAGGGATTCGCTGAACACACCCCAGCTCGCTCTTCCCTTCCAAGCATAGTATACGTATACGATAGGAAGTCATGGTGGCCTTCATTCATCATTCGAAACAGAATAGTGTTTAGTTTGCCTATTCTGTGTCATGGTAGAAATATAATGGTGTGACATGGCAGCCTCCAAAGATAGGACTTGCTCCTGCTGTAAAGGTGAAAGTCCTTCCTTCAGGTGAATACACGTTTATACTATATACTGTCTACATTTTGTAAATCTGTGAAATCATTTCATATTCCATTTTTCCCAATGGAAGAGGAAATAATTTCACCTCAACACACTTAGACACTTAACTATCACTACAACAACATTTAATCATTCAACAGTTTTGCCAATAAAAAAATAGCAGCCAAACCAGGACATAGCAAAAAGGAAACCATTACATTTTCACTATTTTCACTTGAAATCATGAAATCTGTTCTTACAGTATTGGTGTGTAGTAGAGAACACATCAAAGTGTTGCATTTTGTAGTCTATGCAGCTCTAACTGCAACACGCATAAAACACATAAAATTAACACGGCACAAAAATAATTGCATACAATAAACAGCAGATAAAAACACCGTTAATCAGAAGTAAAGTTTCACTATATTGAATCCAGCACAGATATTCCCTTTCTGTTTCAGGAAATCCAAGAAGCAGGTCACTTAAATCCAGTACCTCCAACACTGAGAGGAGCACGCTGGTTTGCTCAACAACAGGCCAGATGCTTGACTGCATTGATTCCACTGCTGCACATAGTGCAACTTCAGGTGTTGTGTAAGAAGAGAATGGCTCGCCATCAGGTTTACACTCGCACGTTACATTACGTCAGCTATTGTAGCCTGTTGTAATTAATCAAAATTTGAGGTTATTCGAACTGTGGTGAACGACCTCTTGAAGGAGACAAAATGAGGACAGCAGCAGACACTAGACGAGCCGCGTGGTCCCTCTACTGGCTGCACCGCGCCATGACAAGTCACTGGTAAAACCTGGTTGCAAGAGAGATAAATATCATCTCGTCTGTCTCATTTTGTGCTACCTTCTACGACGTGTTGCACTTTAATAAGCGGCTACCTGCTTTATATTGTTTCACCCAGTTTTTAATGCTGCTTTTTTTAATTCCCTAGCAGAGCAGTCCAATAAACACAAAATCAAAAATATCAAATGATCGCCTGGGCTCAAAGAGAACCAATCATACTACATTACACATCTAATTTACACAACTGGATAATGAGGCAGTAGCTTTTCAAATGAGGCACATGAAACCTTACATTAAACACATTCATTATCATGATAACTAATGAATCCCATGGGGTTTCAACTAGTAACCACATCTGATCCACTCTCAGCACTTGAGGCTGATTAATGAGATAATTAAGTACAGCGTGTGAAGCGCAGCTCAGTGTGACAGAGTGAAGGAAAAGCTCTTTGCACTCACGCTTCATCGCCTCGGACAGATGTGATTAACCATTATTAGATCTTGGAACTTTAACTGGTTTAAAAGAGCTGATTGGAACAGCCAGACCAAGCGGAAGATTGGAAAAGTCATCAGCATCTGTCTCTGTGAAAATGCAAAACATCCCAAACCGATTACCACTTTTAATCATGAGCTTTAAACCCGGTTTATCTTGATGTATGTTACTGGCTTTGGATTGGGGAGAGCAGACGTCAAAATTCATTGTTGGCAAAATTCATGTGCGCTGTTGAAATGGTAAACTTTCAACTGAATCAAAAGGTGCAGTGTGTAGGTTTTAAACATATCGAGTGGAAAAGTTGGATGTTGTGTCGCTGAATATTCCTCACCCCAGCTTTTCCTTCCAAGAACGTAGGCTAACCTTTGGTAGCCCTTGTCAAAATTCAACAGGTGTTTAGTTTGTCAATTCTGGGCCATTTTAAAAACATGTTGGTGCAACAAAGGCCATCTCCATAGTGAGGGCCCACTCCTGATGTCATTATAAAAGGCCCCATTCTACAAAGCACTATCATGAGAACATGAATTCATACATTTCGTGACTAGGTGCAATGAGTGATCTCCCTGTGGGAAATGGCTTCACAAGATAAACTATGTGCTATTTTGTTCATGATACCGTGTCTTTACCTTGGTAGTGTTGTAGCATCTTATGAGATCTGATGTCCCACACCTTGACAGAGTTGTCAGTACTGGCAGCAGCAACACAAGTTCCACTGGGATGAAAGTCCACATGGTTTGCAAAGCTTGAGAGACAAAAATATGCGAGATTCAAAAGTGTAGAAAAAAGACAAGTGGAATACAAAAGTAATCAATAATGAAGTCCTACATTCTTGTGTTCTTTTGAAAAAGGGAGGATGGGCCCACAAACACATTAAATATCCTGCATACTATACTTTTAATGTGGCAAGGTGTTTGATCGGTCTTTTATAGAATACAAAGTGAATTATTCAAGCAAATAGATTCACCCACTCCAATTCTTTGCTCGAAAACATGACTGGGGCACATTCAGGAGAGAAAATGTGGTGCAGTGCTTGAGAACTAAAAATGCAAAAATATGGACTCTTCTTGGACTTGTCACTGAATCTTAACACACAATTCCAAATGCACTAGCCTGGTCTAAAGTGCTTACCAAGCATGTTCATAGAACGAGTGAATACACTCTCTGCTGTTCTTGTCCCACAACTTTATCGTCTTATCATCGCTGGACGACACGATCAAACGATCGTCTGGAGAAAACCTGCAAGGAATATAGTTTTTGCAAAGCAAGGAAAAAAAAGTTCAGAAGATGTATCTTTGGCTACGATTCTACAAAGGGCATATCATGAATAGATATCTAAACAATTCAGACATGTGCAAAGCATGTCTGGAGGTAAACACATAAAAGAAAATAAGAGCAAAAAGTGCAGTGGTTATACATGATTGTAAACTTTATGTGTGTATCATACTTGGCACAGCGGACCCAGTTGATGTGTTGATTGAGGGAGAACAGGAACTTTTGCCTGTGCACTGTCCACACTTTAATGGTCTTGTCATCAGAGGCCGTAACCAGAGACTGTCCATCACTAGAGAAGTTAACGCTGCGCACCGTAGCCGCATGAGCCTTAAAACCTATCGAGTCAGCTTTTCTGTACACACAAAAACACCAGAACGACATTAAAGTTTATTACGACAATCAAAACAGGCAAGTGCTAAGCAACATGTTCAGGTGGTGAACTGTAGTCAGCAGAACCATGGAATTGTGTTGCTTTTATGAGTCGGAGGACTTGTTATTCAGGTGAAAATTTGACAAATAAAATGTACCTGCTGGGGACCCACAGACGCACAGTCTTGTCTCTGGAGGCGGACGCCACCAAGTGGCCGGAGGGAGAAAAATTCACTGAAGTGACGACATCTTTGTGTCCATCAAAACGATAAGCTCGCATCTGAGGTTTCATGTTCCAGATCATCACACAGGAGTCCTTGGAGCCAGTGGCTGATGAAGCAGGGGACACACATAAATGAGTGGAAAGAACAGTGTATGACCTCTGAACGCAGATCTTGGCAGAAAAAGAAATAAAAACAAGTTTTTTTTTAAAGAAAAGAAAAAAGAAATCAATGAAGTGACGCCCAAAGAGAGAGGAAACAGTTACCAATTTGTTTCATGTTGCAGTTGAAGTCCACACTTGTCACAGAGTCCCTATGACCCTTGAAGTGTCTCTCCAGGGTTGGATCATCCTATGTGTAAAACAGGACAAAGAATCTGTTAGGGGGGTAGAGACTTATCGAAGCTTACCTTAACTCAGCACCTCTGAGATGGGCAAAATGTAGTGCATGCCCCATCCACTGTTGAAATGTTTTAAAAGGTACAGTATGCCACATTTTTGGCAGTTGGTGTTTGTAAGCACATTTGTCAAAGCTGGCCCCCTCTTCTCTGACTGACAGTATAAGGAAGACTTG
>JAFBJT010007088.1:0-34497 GCA_016785325.1 Chascanopsetta lugubris
TGAGAGGCTGAGTGGGGAAACACACACACACACACACACAGACACACACACACACACACACACACACACACACGGTTGTGACGTGACATCTGTTGTGGGAGAGAGTGAAGGGAGAGGAAAAGAAGGAAAGAGCTGACGCTGAAGGAAAGAACTCCGCCAACGGGGGGAGGAGGAGGAGGAGGAGGAGGAGGAGGAGGAGGAGGGGGATGAGGAGGGGGGAGGAGGAGGAGGAGGAGGAGGAGGAGGAGGAGGAGGAGGAGGAGGAGGGTGGTCTTCATCTCAACATCCTGTGTTATTCTACAGGAGCTTCATAAAAACATCTATAAGTGAAATGGGTCGGTCCTGTTCAGAGCAATGAGCTCCAGATGTGAGACACATGTGCAGCAAGAAAGGTTTCCATAAGTCTGAGGACAAAGTCTCATGATGACGTGACAAAAAGACTGATGATAACAATAATAATAATAATAATAATAATAATAATAACAACAATAACAAATTCATATGACATGAACGAGAAAAACCCTCAATCAGCATCAACACAGTCGTATCCAGCCAGACGCCGGCCGCCGGCATCCTGGCAGATCTGACTCCACAGCTCCACCTGCTGGACCAATGTGGAACGGTCAAATATTCAGCAGCCGTCTGGTTTCAATCACACACTCACATTACATAACCGGAATGGTCCCAGCTGACACACACTGGAAACACACACACACACACACACACACACACTCACACTCACACTCCTCTGGATCCTTATGGATCCTTTTCAGCATGTGACGCAGAACATGTGAAAAGACGATACATTCCGTGACCACACCTACTGGGCAGGAAGTCAAGTTGTGGCTTAAAGACACATCCCAAGTTCATATTGCAACTCTGACAGACACACAACAGAGGGAAAGCACAAACGCACACAAGACGCACACAGACACACACTAAAGTCGACCATCTGAAGCCCGACACTGTTTCCGGTCTCGCGTCAGATCTGATGGACTCGCTCTGAATGGGTTCTCACATCGCGTCGTTCACCGTTCGATTCCCAACATCCGACTCGCTCGATTTGATTTGCTCGGTTGTCAGAGTGAACCTCGCGCTGCTGCGGTTTCCCATCAGAGACACAGCAGATGGACCGGACCACCTCGCAGACCACGCCAGCAGAGCGAGAACACGTGTGAGATACAAAAAAAGTAGAAGTAGTGGAGAAGACTATCTTGTGTCGACTTCACTCAAAACAAACCAAAAATGAAGATCAAAAACACTAAAGGGTCATTAAATGCTTCACGTTCTGTTGCAAGTAAGATCATAACAGTTTATTTGGAATCTGTATCATCCTCCAACGTTCAAAGGGACTTTGTCGGACGTAGTTCTAGTGTGACGTGGAGTGTGGGTGCAACATTTAAAATATTTCCTACGAAGCCCATGTCATGTGAAATTAGTTTGGACTTGGTGTTTGGGAAGCCCCGGTTGCTCGGCAACAGCAATAAAGGCGGGACTATTCGGAACTTCTCTGTTGACCAGACTGCCTTCCCAATGAAGGACGCCGCCCCTCGGTCAAGACACAGCTAAAGACGTGGAATGGGAAGTGGTCATAACACGATCAGGCGCGGACACGGGAGTGAAACAGTGCTCATTCGCTAACATGCTAAAAAGGCCCGTCGGCTACTATCGGCTGCTCACGGTCACTGCTCAGCTCTGCGTAAACGTCTGGCTAATATTTGACAAAGGGCTAAAACACGCGGGGCTGAACGTGAACGGTTAAAGCCGCAGGATCAACCTGACGGGGTAAACAGGAGGGGCTGGGAGGGGCTGGGAGCGGTGGTATGCGTTTGTCCTCTGACCGTGACGATCAGAAGCAGATGTTCACAGCAGCGGACGTCAGAGTCCGAAGGGTCGAGGTGGAAAAACTGGTTCCACAAAGGGCAACGGTGCCTCGTCTCAAATGCATATTATGTAACTGGCTATGAGCTTAGCGATTAGCGCAGGCGGAGCAGTCTGAGGCCCTGACGGAACGGAGGAGCCGAGACGATGACATCCGTCAAAAAAAATCAATTCATCACGCAGCGGACGCCGGACTATGTAAACAGGCTAATCCGAAGAACGTCGCGATGAATTGAATTTCTCACGGTGGGTCAAACGCGCTCGGCGTCATGTGACCGAGAGTTGAATCGCTCCTTTATGCTCAGACCCAAAGCGGCCTCTGCGGGGCATTCTGCACATTTCTGCCCCGGGCGTTGACCCTGAAGTCAATTAGCATAAAACGCTAGCCTAATGAGAGTGGAGCGGTGTCATATACATTTAGATAACATGGGGAAGACAAAGGGCAGAGTGCATTCCATTTGTACAGGACCGCCTGACAAGGTTCCTGGAATCGTACTCGATTGTTTCCGTGTGGCGTAAACACTCTATACTCCAGAGCGCGTCGACATTTTCACGAATTTAGCTTCGAGCTCAGACCCTCGAAAGATTCTCGGTGCGACTCCCGTCTCAATGGAGGCAGACGTTTGTCACTTGTCAAGCTTTATCTGTAGCTTAACTGCGCACGCATCGGGACAAACCCGATCCACCGCCTCTCAAAACCGTCTCTTTCCCCGCAGTCATCAGTCCGAGGCGTCGACCTTTTTCTTTCGTCTGATAAAAACAACGACCAAAAACCACAAAGAAACATCTGCTCGCTCGGTCCGGCCGATAAAACACACCAAAGAAAGTTGCCGACAAAACAACGGACTTATTTATAGAGCAGTGACTCCACCCTGCAGACCGCCGCCTCCTCAACCCTGCACGCTGATGTAACACTGTCATCATGGCCGTGCACGCACACACACACACACACGCGCGCGCACGCGCACACACACACGCAGCATGAACAGGAAACCAGGGAGAGTGTCTGCTTCCCAAATGTCCCGGTGAAGACGGACAGACCCATGAATGCGGCAGACTGAGGACGTTGGGCTGCTCCTCTCTTTGTCAGTTGTTTCCTTTAAGGTTCAAATCCGTGAGTTTAGCCCCGAGAAGTGAATTGGCCGTCTCCCTCCGCGCTCGAGACGGGGCGTGGCCTCCCCGACGACATCGCCACTACCACGCGGCCGCCGCGGAATCATTGGCTGATTTCGGCTCGACCTACATTCACAGTTTCCGTAGGAGAGGTTGATGAGTCAGCACGACGAGGGGAGGCCACGTGGAGCGACTCACAATCTCATGTAGTATTCGTTAACGCAATTACATAACTGGGTTTAAAATTTTTTGAAAGTGGCAGCTCCTCAAAAGTGAAGCCCTCTGCTGGCTGGTTACAGTTTATACAGTCAAACATTCTAAGTTCTTCTCATATTATGATCAGTTCAGTTCTAATTAGTTATTTGATCATGACTGACAGGCGCGACTGGCTTCTGATGAGTTGTGTTTGGGCGAGGCCTTGAGGCCACACCCCCTTCCTCCATCACTACGGCACACGCGGCAAAATGACAATCACCACGAGCGCTATCACAATGTACCTTTACCATGGTGGATGTTGTTGCTATGACACCACCTCTGCCTTAGTGGTGTAAGACACCAAGCAACACCAGCTGCTCTTGGTCCATATGGCTACTTCTACAGTTCCAACTTCACATGCACTTCTTTCTACACACTGCACCTTTAATTGAGTAGTTTCATTGAGTTTGTGAGTCACGGGAGACATTTAAAAAATGTGCAACTCAGATGTTTTTATGGGAGATCATTTTCAGCCCTGTCACTGTCAATAGGATAGAAACACAAGCATGCATGCATGTGTGTGTGTGTGTGTGTGTGTGTGTGTGTGTGTGTGTGTGTGTGGACCAGGTGAGGCCAAAAGCTCTTTTGTTGTGCTGAAAACCGCTGAGGGGAGAGAAGAGCTTTGAATCGGTGGAAACTACTGGACGGCCGAATGAAAAGAGACAGAATGAAACAATGAAACAATGAGTCAAAGAGTGACGGACAGTTTAAAGGTCCAGTGTGTAGAATACAGATGGAAGTATTTCTATTTCCATTGACAGACACTGAATATCAAAATATGATGTATATCCTTTTTGAATGTATAATCATGAATGTATACAAATTGTAGTTTTCATTACTTGAATGTGCCCTATATATTTACATATGGAGGCGGCCATGTTGCACTTCCATGTTTTTACAGTAGCCTAGAATGGACAAACAAAACATAGGTTCTCCTACATGCTGGGTAACGGACGCTAAGCTCACATGTATTCAGCTGCAGCATGGAACCTCACCACTAGATGTCATGACACCCACACATACTATGCCTTTAAAGAGGTACAACACGAGGGGTTTGAGTTATTGAAAACTTTGATGCTTGGAGTCAAAATTAAAAAAGACACATAACTTGTTATTTTTGTGTCTGTGGTGAAAGCTCGCGGAATTTTCATGTTTATATCGGAAACACGTCCTCTCTACGGAGGCGGCCATGTTGGACCACCATGTTTCCACAGTCGCCCAGAGTGGACCAATTAACCAGCTTTAAGAGTTTCACTGGAAACTGAAGGCAACCGCAGGTTCTCCCTCAAGCAAGGAGGGGAAGGGGGCGGTGAGGGACGCTCACCACTAGATGTCAGTGAGCCCTACACACTGCACCTTTAATGGAGTGACAGACACAGCCAAACACACTTGTGTTATTGTAAGAACATCCGTTTAACGTTAGTAAACAGCAGGACACCGTGTCCCAGTCAAAGCTCCACTCACTCCACCAGCACCACCAGCACCAGACTGGAAAACTTTCCCCCACCTCCGGGTCCCTGACAGCGGCTCCTCTCCTCCCGTTCCTCCCGCTTCCTCTCGTCGTGTCCTGGCGGTGAATTCCTCCGGGCTTCCCTCCGGTGAACAGTCCGACAGTTAATCCAGGAACTGACCGTTGAAACTCGGCGGTGGACGCCGGTGTAGTTCCGCGGTTTCGATGCGGGGCGAAGCGGCCGTGACAGTCCCGCTTCTCTCCCTCCGCCGCTGGAAAGTTAAGGAGACAGCGGGCTGACCGTGTTGCGTTCAGGGGCCGTGGGACATGAGGGAATGGGTTTGTACCAACTGAGTGCGCATGAGCTCTGGAACCACTCCTGGATTTATAGACGTGAGGGCGGGAAGAGTCATCGCCGCCATATTGGAAAAAAGAAAAACAGTCCACCAATCAAGTCCTGGTTGGTGGATCATCTTTGACAGTGTCTGAAAGACAGAGAACGTAAGAAGTTTTTCTTTTACCGATGTTTTATGGCTGTTAGCAAAAAATGTGAAGGTGAAACATTACAGACAACAACTATAGTTATTATTATTGTTAGCCCTGTTATTGTTCAGTGTGATGTTTTCACTTGCTTCAGAGCCAGTGGCATCGCTAGCTTGCTAGCTAGCTCTAGTCAGGCAGTACCACTGAGTAATTGCTCTAAAATGGAGTATTCAGACAAACAAGTGTCTCTCTCTCACCCTTATACATCCTGGAGCCAGGTAACCATGGTTACTGGCAAGCGTTGGCGATCCAGCTAGCATTAAGTCCACTTGCCAGGGCACTAGCAGGTTGTCATGGTGGTTCAGCTCTGATGGAAGTAAAAGGGTTCAAGGATTCAAGGAAGATTTTTTATTGTCATTTCAACATGTCAGTAACATGAGGAGAAACACAATGTGTTACCCTGGTCCCAGTGCAAGCCCAAATAAAGTCATGAGTAATGTGAAATTAGAGAATCAGACAATTTAAGTAAACAGTCAACAATGCAACAATAAAATAGTAAAAATAGTTTAAAAGTAAAACAGTCAGTAGTTTTATAAATTTTGAAAATATGATACATTTAGAAAATCAAATAGGTTGGCCTACCTTTTAGTGTTGTGATTATCGTCTTTTTTTCTTTTCTGTTCTTTTATACTTCTCTCACAGGCAACAAGCGCAAACATGGCTGAATGCAGACTGCGCGTCACCACATTGGCACCGGTTAAACTATAAACAGCAGATTTAGGTAAGTTCCCTTACACGCCTTTTTACATGACCTCTATTGTTCCCTACCTCCTAAGTGTAGTTTCTGTAAATAGTCTTTCTGCAACAGTTCAAGGGTTGAGTCTGAGTAACCGCTGCACATTGGGGCGTGATAAGGTCTTAGACAAACATGTCATGATAAAGTATTTAGCGCTGAGATCGCTGTCCCAGTTCCTCCACACAGATTACACACACCTGGACAAAGTAAACAGTCCAACGCATGACACTAATGTGAAATAGCTGAGAGTTACACTGGGCCCTGAAGGCAGCATCACTTGCCCTGCAAACACATGACACACACACACACACACACACACACACACACACACACACACACACACACGCACACACACACACAGGACACATGAACCACATCAACTGGCTGGTCTGACTCAAACACAGAACCAGTGTAACATGTTGGAAGACTCTCTGAAATCATCAAGTTTAGCTAAAGTTAGCATTAGAACGCACCACAGTCACATGATGGAGAGAGTTAAAATACTGATTAAAAAACCCCAACTATTTAAGTTGAAAATATGCAAATAAGCAGTTTCCAATTGCTTGGACCTCTAATTATTGACAGGCATGATTATAAAGTATTATTTTATAGCATTAGCATAATAGAACTGGATGTCCAGGATTCGTTGTGGAAAGCGTTCTGAGAGAATGAGTTCTGGAACGCAGAAGTTAGCATTCCACAACTTCCTGTTTCCTTGTTTGGAATGTTCATGAGTTTTTTTAGTCCACATTTGATCTCGACATGATCTTACTTTTATCTTACATTGTTGTGTGAACATGAATGCCAACACTGACTCCATTTTGAATAATTTCATTTATAAACACATGGAAGTGCATCGGTCACCTCTGGTTGGTTGTGATGTCACACATCTCTCCCTCTGCTGTTGATTCATCAACAGTGATGATGTCACTTCCTGTGTCCAGCTTCACCTCCTTCTGCTATTCTGTCTCTTCCCTTCAGCTCAGAGCGACACAGTAAGAACTTCCTCTGCTTCCTGTGGCTTTTCCTGTCTACACACACACACACACACACACACACGCCACTGTTTCCATACTTGGGATATCTTGGGAGGTCCCTCACGTTCCTCTGCGGCTCTGTGTTTGTTCCACACAGCTTGCTCAGCGGCGCCCTCTAACAGCAGTAAACTGGCAGAACAGACAGGAGGAGACACTTCCTGCCTATATAAACGGACCACAACATTTCAATAGTTCTAAACTATGTGTTCCACTATGTGACAGTCATAAAACTACCAACTGAAATATTAAAGGGGCTATGTAGTTCTTTAAAGCTTCATGAAAGATTCATAGACAACCTAAAATATCAACAGAGTGTTTAGAAATAACAGTGTTCAACATCATACTAAATATGTAAATGCATTGCTTTATGGGTATGCATTGTAATGCTGTGATACTGCAGCACTCACGTCATCCATACCAGCAGCAATTCACTTGCTTCTCAGCTGCCGTTGCGCTGTGTAAATCGTCACCGTCGTCATCACAGAGATATGTAGTACATCACTTCCGGTACGAGCTTCAAAGTAAAAGCCTTGAGTCGAGTTTCTTGTTGACCTAATTTATTTGTTTTCTGAGAAAATACTTTTGTTTTTATAGCTGGACAGGAAACTGGGCTTCATACCGCCGTATGTGCACAGTGTATAGAATTTTAAAAAATCTATCAATCCTTGAGGATTGAGCAAATTTAGCAATCTTACGAGGTAGCACAATACTGCCATCTGCTGAAAATACATGAAACTAGGCCAAAGTAACAAACAGCACCTTTAAAATCAAATATCACCCTCAAATATTCTGGCATGAAATGTGAAAGGTATTCCTCTCCCTCTTTCTCTGATTCTGACCTGGATGGAGGAAAATCATTAGTGGTTCAGTATGTGTCAGACAGTTATTGATCAGTTATTGATCAGCGCCACACACACACACGTGGCACAATCATACATTCAGCCTAATTACATCATCATGCAGCTGTGATGTTGACTTCAACATAATCATCATCATAAACATCACTTCTATTTGACAGTGAACACCACAGAGGGACAGTGGCAGGGCTTACAAGCACTAAAGCTGTAGCACAGAAGCAAAGAATTCTGGGAAATGAGGCTTTAATGATAAACAATAGTCATCAGTCCTAAGCAGATTTACGCACTACACAGATCAACATGCAAACAATTACAGTGTGTTGTTATTGTGGCCTCACAAAGTTTCTTCATATGGGTGAAACAGCGCCCCCCAGTGTGTTCTCATGGCTGTACAATGTAGATGAGGCAGTGTGGTCAACAATGGAACTGCAGCCTGAACTGTTAGAAAATCCAAAATGATCTTAACCCTGAGTTTTAAAATGTATTGAGTGAAGAAAGGAATAAAGAGAGGGAAAGGGAAACGGGGAAATTAGAAAAAAGCGAAATAACAAATAGAGAGGCAAGGGTAGACAAAGCAAATTGTTTGAAGCCAAGTTTGAAAAAGGTTTTGGTTTAGTTTAAAGGACCAACAGAGAGATTTGTGTCGCTAGTGTTTGGAGAAAGGCATTCTGGAAGCACTGGTAGCTGCGATAGAAGGGGACGGGGCGGGCGGAGGTGGCGTCTTAAGGGAACGTCTATTGGATCACTTCACCTCCGTCCCTGCCCTTGTCACCGTCCCCTCCTCATCTCCCTGCCCTGGCAGCACCTCCACGGACAGTACCTCCTCTCCTTCCTGTCGCGGCGTCATCCTGATGATGACAGAGCTGTCGGCCGTCTCTGCCACTGTGTCTTCGTCGTCCTGGACCCGGAATTGAGGGATTGGCGAGCGTTGGTGTGTCGGTGAGGGAGGCGGGACTAGGGAGACCTGGGAGGGACAAAAACAGGAAGTGCCTGCATGTTACCTATCATTTGGGCGAGGTCTCCGTTTCTGAGCTATAACACACTGATGCCGCTTTATCAGACCTAGCTAAACGGCTAAAGACCTAGCTAAGTGGCTAAACCACCAACATTCGTGACTACTGGCTTGGGAACAAGAGCACACGTCAATCAAAGGCACTGATAAGTGACGTTGTCTAATGCAGCTTTGAAATTGGGAGCAGAGAGTTAGCCTAATTAACTTGGCCAGTTGTTCGTGTGATCACTAGAAGTCACATGATTATAAACGTAACACTACATGTTTTATGATCACAGTGAAAATAGAAACATTTAAAAATAGATGAACAACATCATTGTTAATGCTAATGCAAAATCTAAATTGATACAAAAAATACAGTGGGTAAAGAGTGTGAGTCCCACCTCTCCTTTGCTCTCAGATGATTTGTAGGCCTTCTTCAGTTTGGTGAAGGTTCCCTCTATTCCTGCCTGCTCCGCCACCTTCAGCGCCGCCTTGAACATCTCCGGAGTGTCTGGACGAGGCGGGATGATCTCCACCGTGGCTTTCACCTCCTTCTCATCCGGTTTCTTGTCCTTTGTCAACATCGTCCTACACAAACAAAGACAAAACTTTTGGTCAAACACATTCTGACACACGACTCGAAGATTTAAAAGTATACAACCTACAAACGCCATAAAACCACAGAGGCCTGATACCAATACCTGCAGCACCCCCAACACATCCAACCGCTCTGCTGCAGCACCATGATCTGACTGAGGGCGCAAGACTGAGCAGCAGGATCGCTGCGACTGATCTGACCCGATTCTCGGACCGTCTGCACCAAGAAGTGGAACAAGTGTAGTGAGCAGATTATAGAGGAGTCTAATCCTATTCAGGGGAGGACGGAGATCAGACAGATGATGACGAACTGGGAGGCGTGGAGCAAACAGAGGTCGTACTGTCCAAAGGCAGTCCCATCACTACCATTTCTGTTCATTCAAATTTAGATCGTAAACTCTGCTTCTAATCTGCCCCAGTGGTCAGTCGTGGTACTGCAGCAAAAAAACATTTTCAAAGAGTTTTATTTTTTCAAAAAAGTTTTCTGTACAGTTGGACCACTTTATGTACAGTCTCTGATATCCTGTGATGGGGCGTCATCTTACTTGGCCTTCTTGCGCAGAAGCTTCTGGGACTCTGGGTAGTGCACCAGGATCTCTGCGAGGTCCTTCTTATCCAGGATGAACAGGTTAGCGAATCCGTGTGCCTTCACGTTGGCAGTGCGCCGATTGCCACCACCTCCTGCCAGCAAGCTGAGCAGTCAAAAAGAGAAGTCACATGACAGGGATCGTCCATGGATTTCCCTCAGTGATCCAAAGTAAACAGAAACTTGAAGATGTCTGTAATTGGCTCTCCTGATTTATCACCGTCAAGATACTATCGCTCACTGGCAAGTCTCTTCATATGCTGATGATATGCTTTTGTATTTTGAGAAATTATGTCATCAGAAAAACTCAGTCATTGCAAAATGAAATTCCAGATAAAGATTGCTGATGAAGGTGGCCTCCTTACATAGCTAAAGTTGTGAATGCAAAGCAGAGAGGCTCCTCCCCCAGCCACTGCTGCTTCACATGACAGGTGTTTAAGTGTTTTAAAGGATGACAGGTGACGGGAAGCAACTCTGACCTGATCTCTCCAAACACCGAACCAGCTCTGATGGTGACAAAGACCATCTGCAGGTCAGGACCCCCCACCACCTGGACCTCCCCCTGTTTAATGATGTACATCTCCCTGCCAATCTCCCCCTGGAACACACACACACACACACACACACACACACACACACACACCACACACACACACACACACATGCAGACCAGGTAAGCTCAGTCATAGGTTTAAACCCCCAACCCTAACTCCACCCAGGTCAGGTGTGTTCTCACCTTCTTACAGACAAAGTCTCCAGGCAGGTAAACGACAGACTTGAGCCTGGTCAGCAAGTCGAACACCATTTGTCTGTCACAGCCCTGAGAGACACACAGCAACACACAACAGCCAATACTTACATAGAATAGTTTCCACCAGTTTACAACAGAGAACAGAGGACACCAGTAATCATCGACACAACGTGTTTTACATATGTATTACTGAGTGAGTCTGTGTTTGTCTTACCTGAAACAGAGCAACTTTACTGACGATAGAGTAGTTGACGTCCACAGCCATGTCCAATCTCATCTTGGCAGGAAGTTGAATCAGTAACTCTTGCTCGTCTTTAGAGAGACCGAAGCAGAATTTTATTGAACTCATTAGAAACAATTACAACTAAACTAGTTGTGACGACTCAGCAATATAATGATACCCTTTCTCTTACCCAACATGCCCTGGCTCTTCCAGGTGTAGTCGTACCAGGTCTTGATACGGTTCTGAACCGCGTTGGGGATGTTGTAGGAGTTCATGTATTGAATGGTGCCGTCCATACTGGCCCGGTAATAGTTCTCACTGGCTGTCGCTGCTCCCACCACATCTCTCATCTGCGTCAACCAACAAAGTAGGTTCAATGGTTAACCAGTCAGTCAGTTAGCTAGGTGGTTATTTAACAGGCTAGTTTTTAAGATAGCTAGCCACTTTGTTGGAAATCAAGTTAATTAGTAGGTTCAGCCATAGCTAGCCAGCTATGTAGGTAGTTGCTTGGTTCACTAATTATTTCCGTATTTAATATTTTCATTGGTAAGTTACCACTTGGTTTGCGAGATCGTGACACCATAAAGTCTTCAATTCACCAAGTGGTTTTTAACTCACCTGACCGATCATGATCGAAAAAGCAAAGACGCCAACAAAGTAGTTGATGAGCTGGAAGCAGATCTCAAAGACGGTTGTGGGGTCGGGTAAACCTCCAATGGTGATCAGCGTCTTCACAGCAAAGTAGTAACATCGGATGTAACTGTAACGAAACAACAACAAAAAGGGACAGATGAATTTCAACTTGGAAATGGTCAAGCATGTTCACAGTGTTTGTTCTTACGCAAAGCCTTTTCCATTGTAAACCCATTTGGTGGATCCTAGTCCCTCGTAGTCCGAGCCCCAGTAGAAGAGACAGGCATTGATGTGCAGAGAGTACAACAGGTACATTGAGGTTCGGATCACCCTGACATACACACGCACACATGCAACAACAAAGTAAACATTTAAATCAAAGCACACAAACAGCTACACCAAAAGACTTACATGATTTCGCTCATGAGACAAACGGTGCTCCCAGTGGAAGTCAAAGATTTCCTTACCTGTAGATGTAGGCTTTCTTCATCACAGCTTCCATTCTGTCGTTGAACTCAGAGAAAACCATGTACTGAGAGAAGAGAACACAAAGAGACATCTTCAGAAATAGTTCCTCTGCAACTTCTATCGGATGTCTGACATGACCATACTGACCTTGAACAGACGAGGGAACCGCAGTAGAGAGTTGACACCTGTGAAATAGTAAAACACCTCCATGGGAAACAGACTGAGGACGTCCATCTGCAAGACACAACACACATTGTAACACACTGTAGAACATCCAGAACACACAGGACGGAGTAATTTGTTCTTTACCCACTTTAAATCTCTCAGTTGTCATGTAGTTTTCTCTCATGTCCTTTTTATCACACTGTAAAAAACGCGGCCCAAATTAAAAAAAGGTATTTTGCTTTAATTCACGGAGATCAAATTTAACTTTAGATGTTACTGACAATGATGTCTCCGGCCCGGACAAACTGCAGCCGCGGCTGAAAGATGAGGATGTCCATGATGTAGATGAAGTCACAGCTGTAGTCGGCCATCAGCCACAGATGGATGTTCTCGGACGTTTGGTAGGGGAAGGCCCAGCGAACTGGGATCAACCACAAGTTCCAGTTCCACGCTGCCACCACGAAAAACAGCCAGATCACGTAGATCAGATCTAAGGAGACGGAAGAAGAAGGTCTTTCATACAGACACAGAGTCAAGAGTGACACAATCAGAGTTCAAACCAACCGGTATACGGGTCGATGCTGGAAGGGAAGCGGTACTCCAAGATGGCTCTGAGCCATTTTGGCATCGGGGGCAGTTTGGGCAGTGGGGGCAGTTTGACTGGGTGTCCCAGGAGTTCAAACTGGAACCCTTCCTCCTCCTCTTCTTCCTCTGCTTTTTCTGCTGCAGGTTCATCCTTCTTCTCTCCTGGAGGAGGTGGGGGTGGAGCTTTGCTTGGGGCTGTGGAGATAAGCCAAACACCATTAGATAATTCTATTCATGGATCTACACCAGAACCTCAAGAACATCCACGCAACAGAGAGTGCAACTCATACAGGCCGTTGGACTTTCTCCCTCTGACTCGTCCGGGTCAATCAGCCGGTCTTTCTGGCGCTCCGTTCGACCTTTGAACAGCTTGACGAGTTCATTCAGACGGTCCTGAATCACCACGCTGCCGACACTGGCTGCTGACAGAGGTCGCATCCTGTAGGACGACAGCAGAACTATGAATGTGGACAGAGGTTGAGGACGTCAACGGAGGACAACACTATTGGTCAAACTTCTCTTACTCGTCGCCTGGAGTCAGCAGGTCTCCCTGACTGGACCAGGTCCGGATATCCACCTTTCGTAGCTCATCATCATTCTCATCCACATTACTGAAAGGACACAGCAGGAGGATATGAGGATGTGTACATCTGATATTTCCAATGTACCTGACCATGACAACTATGAACTTCAGAAAAAATCCAAGGGAATTTGGAGTTCATGTCTGAACTGAGCTCAACAGGGTCGAATTGACAGCAAGTACAACTGCTGTAAAAGAACTTGATAAATCCCATTATTTATCACTATTCGTCTAGTTGTTAATCTGATCTTCAAACTTCCAAAATGTGGATTATGCCTCCATGATTTTAAGGTGTTTAGGGTGAAGTTGGTTCAAAACAACAACGTTACCTGGGCTTCTGAGTAGCGGATTCTGGTTCTGGAGTCGTAACAATCTGAGGGATGTTCAGGCCTTTTCCCAGCCCCACACCGTCTACCTTCAGTGTCACAGCTTTACCCAAACCACAGACCAGATGACAAGAGGAGAAAGACAACTGTTGGACATCTGCTGAGTCATTCTTTAAAACGCTCCATTAAGAAAATTGCAGCGAAAGAGCAAAGCTTAGTCGAGCTTGTGGATCCGTGTCTTCTAAGATCACCTGGAGTGTGGTTAGCTGTTAACTGAGAGTGAAGCAATGGAGAGGTGTGAAGCATCTTGCGAGTGATGCTGAAGATAGGGGTTCCTAGGGGGTGTCTCTGGATTGAGCGGGATGTTTGGCACCATTAAGATTTAGATCTACGCAAAAAAGGTGAATATCTAAGATGGTACTCTAAGGGCGTGCAGGAGGAGGGTGGGGCTTAAGGCTCATGAAGTTGCTGGGGGCTGAGGTAAAGGCGACTGAGGCGACTGCTGATGAACTGCTGAGCCTGCTGGCGGAGCTGCAACAGCTCCCGGGTCAGCTGGGCTAGCTCTGGCGGTGGGGTTGGCATGGTTAGCTTGGGAAGGATGAGGTAGTTGTCATGCATCGTCTTTCTGCAGCTCTCCAGGCACTCGGCAGCAAAAGGGATTCGAAGCAGAAAGCTCCGCGCTGGAGAGCAAATCTCAGGAACTGGACGAAAGAACAGTCAGAATCAGGCACAAGATCAAAACACCGTCTTAGTGGATCCGATAATTGTGGAACTACAGAGACGGCTCAAGAGGGTCGATAAAAGAATAAGGACACTTATGACTGAGGAAACACGTTTTATTTTCTTTACAATTTTAATGTATATATTTTTTAATGTTTTTAAGATGCTTCTTCTTCTGATGCTCAATCTAACAGAAATCATTTTCAGCTCTCACCTCCAGTTTCACCTTCAGCTGCTGCTGCTTTGTTTTCCTGAGAAAATAAGGAAATTGGTAATGACACCAAGTAGTCATAGTTATCTATATTCTAGAGTTAATTTTTTTAGGTTTAGGTTATGACAACAAGGATCCGAGCCTCAGTTTAGGACCACCATAAAAACTTTCACCTGCTCTGTGGTGGTGGGAGCTTGGGCTTCTGGAGCTTGTGGAGAGGGTTGTTGGGAGATGGGACTTTCCAGGTCTCTTCTCTCTGATCCTGGTTCCACATCAGTTGATGATGGAGTCACTCCCTCTGGTGGTTCTGATTCAGTTGGTGAGGATTGTCGTTTCATTGTCTCCGCAAGACTGACGTCTAGCATGCACCTGGTGAGAGTTAGGTGACAGGGCAAAGTGACTGTTGTGGCTTGATGCCCAGAGGGAACTTGAAGGCCAATCATAGATTCTCCTACACAATCGGAAATTGCTACTTTGAAATATATTTTAGTGGTTTTGGTCAAAGTGGTGAACTAAAAGAAGACTAGCCAGGTATAATATTCTTAAATGACATATTTCCGACCTACCTCTTGAGATCTTTCCTTATTTTAGAGCAAAAGTTGGAAAAGAGCAATACAATTTTGTTATTAGGAGCATTCACTCCCTAAGTTGAACGCTTTTATTTGAAATTTGCAAGAAGCAAAAGGGTAAACTATTTGGGTCCTAAAGTTCTACTCTATTTTCTGGCTCAACTGAAGGTTAGCAATAACAAAGCAGAACCAGAACAGGATTACGTAAATAAATTGCTCTCCTGTGACTTTTGTTCAAATATACTTTGGTCCATCAGTCTGGGACATGGTTAGAAGAATCCAGGACACTTGATAATTTGGTTCATATCAAACTCAAACGTGTGAAGGTTGAAACCAAACCAAGGGCAAGCATGAAAGAGTCCTCAAAGTTCTTTACAGACCTCTAGATAGATTAACTGGATTGAACGCTACAGGAGAGCCCCGTCATCTTCTACCTCGGCCACACCTAAACATGGCTGAGCTTACTCGTCCGTTTTTTTCACTTCGTCAGCAGCTTTAATTTCCACAGGACCTCTATTGTCCGTGCAGTCATCACTGTCCTCCCGCAGGTTCTGCAACCTGCATGGTGGTACAGCAAGGGACAGAGAAGACAAAGACTCCCTGTCAGGACAGTTCTCCTCAGTTTCGTTTCTCTGTTTTTCGAGGGATCAGTTGCTAAAGCATCAGGAGCAGAGCTTGAGGTGAGGGCTGATGTAAAGCAAAGGAAGTTCAAGATGTCAAGTTTGCAGCAGGGGGCGGCCAAACTCAGGAAGTGCACGGTACAACGCGCTAAGTGACAAAGATGTACTTACTCTGGCTCATCTTCATTCTCCTCTTCCATAATGTTGGGCAGCCTGTTGAGGACAAACAGCATCACCGTTACTAGAGGAGGTTTTATGTTGGGTGTTATTATGTTTATCTTTGTCGACTCACTGCTCGCTGGGATCTGGCAGCATCTCCGTCACAACCTTAGCCGAATGCTCCTCCTCCAGTTGCCTTGCCGCCTCCTCTGCAGCCTTCCTGGCCATGTCCTCTGCGGCACGGGCCGCCTCCAGACGCTCCTGCTGCAGTCTGATCAACAAACAGGAGCTCAGAGTTTCTTTGGACTTCAGGAAAATGTACTATCCAGCCCACAAGTACAAAAGGATGACAAACGCCTTGTTTGCATCATGTAGAAAGTTGTAAATCAGCCGCTAACCTTTCCCCGTCCTCGATGGTGCCCATCTCTGGAGCTGGTTGATCCATCTGAGGGTGTGCATCTTGTGTCTGCAACCAGTCACATGGACAAATCACTGAAGTTGATATATCCCATTCAAATGTATATTCAAAGTACCATGATGTCACCTAGCCTGGTACTAGCTTGGTATCGCTTATGGTCAGTTCTGTCTGTGTTTCTCCATTACCATGTCTTACTCTGGTGCAACCATAGCAACCTTTGAAGAACCAAGGTTCCCTTCCTGTTAGCAGTGGGACACATCCTGTCTGCCGCTAGGTATATAGCTAGTCTATATTTCAGGAGATGGTGGAGGGAAGTGATGTGCTGTCTGTCTTTATTTCTCTCTCACCTCTGTCTTTGCCGGTTGCTGTTTCTCTTTGTCCTTTGTCCCGGTGTCCTCAACCTGTTCCAAGTCCTCCAGCACCAGGTCCGACTTCTGCTGCACGATGCTGACTGAGTATTATGCGGCAGAAGAGCGGAACTTTATTTGACCACATATATATAATGATTGTATTGCATTACAATAGCTACTGATAGACCCATGGTTGATTGATTGATTGATTGATTGATCAGTTGGTTGGTTCACTTGCTACTACGTTGAACGATTCCTTATCTGTGTACTGTTAGGTTGTGATGCACACAAAAAACACAGGAAATACTCTTTAAAACAATTATGTCATTTATTTCCACAAACAGAGCAAAGTGTTTTGATCACCAGTAAGGTCTGTAATGAGTTAGCTGCCATTACATCATCCCCATAAAGCAAGACGGAACTAATGATAGCTGCAATTATGAAGTAAGAAAGATACAGTGTGTAGTATTTGGTGACACATGAATTTAATCTTGTATATATGGCTTATTCGAGTCACGGAGATAACAATTTATTTAGTCAGGTGACTGTAAACATTTACATATCATTTTATATTGTGACAATAAAAATAATTTCACTAGAATCTTACACACTGGACCTTTAAGAGAAAGAAGCATCTGTGGCAGAATAATAAGACAAGCTGGGGCCAATGAGCATGGACTTATATTAACATGTCAAAGAGACAAAGAGACTATTGTCTTCATGTTTAACATGTTGACAAATGTAGCACAGAAGTGTCTATTTAATAGACTCATATTCACAAATCAAATTGTAAACTTTGTTCTTTAATTCTTTTTCAAGCAGTATAGTGTGTGTGTGTGTGTGTGTGTGTGTGTGTGCGCGTGTGTGTTTGTGTTTAAGTGTGTATGCTGTTGTCAGTGTCAGTGTCAGTGTGACAGACTCTTTCCCGCTCGTCCTTCTCCTTTTATTTTAAGGGGCGCTCACCGCCTTTCCCCCCTGAAACAAAAGGAGAAGAGCAGCCGGGTTAGAGTCCGCCTCCACACTGACACCAGCCTCCTGTCAATCAATACACAAGCAGGTTCTCCCATCAATCAATCAATCAATCAACCAACCAATCGATCAATGCAACTTAACTGCAGGCAAAAAGTATAGAGACCCTGCTTCATATCTGTCATGACATCATTCAACCACCGGGGGTCAGCAAACGCTCAGCTTTGTGCTGCCGTTCGATGTCTTTGCACTGACAATGACAAAGCCTCCAAGGGCTGAAGGCCTCTTATCAACTGACACTACCAATGATCTGACTGCCGAGTTCCTTTTTTTGTGAAGTCCACCAAAGAGCCATGTACTAGGGGTACTTCAAAAAGTTCTCAGCCTCACCCTTGTGTCACATTATAAAGGCACTGAGGTCTTTGCAACCAGCTGTGTGGGTGATTATGTTTTAATAGTTCATGACAGTGTGATTGTAGGATTCGTGTATTTGCTATGGCCAGGTTGTACTTACTGTTCTGTACTTCACAGCTCACGTCCTGCAGAGAAAAAACATACATGAGAAATGTAAACAATGGTTCGATACCTCCACTAGGATTCAGGGAATGGGTGAAAATAAGCTTAGCGCACCTGTTTGGGTACAGGCTGAGGTAAAATGCGACCGATACCATTGAAGATCCAGCCCATCATACTGTCAACACATTAATAGGAAGTGGTCAACTGTTGTATACCTATCCATAGTATGATATGTGTGCTGGACATAGCTCGAGATGTGATCAACAACAACACATTATAGGGGAATGTTGAACTGTCTGAAACCAATGAGGAAAAACGACTGCATCACAAGATCAAAGTATTCCACATGTCCCGAACCCTGATCTGGACAATTCTGAGATGTTCCACTTATCTCTACAGGGACTTATGGGTTGTCTTTCCAGCACCACTTAAACAAAAACAGCTATAGAAATGGAGCGTGAGATACGTCACTTCTTCACTTGGGGGCAGCGACCCCTTTCAAATTTTCTGCGGAAGCCCAAATTTTCAGGTAAAGGGAGCTCCGCCCCTAGAGGTCAGTTTGACACATCCCCAAAGAGGCTAGATGAACCAAAAGTGGACAGTGGCCTCTCCTTGACATGCTCGAAGAGGTTGACCAATCAGAGTAGAGTGGGCTTTATCATGAGGAAGTTCTTAATGAGAGACATTTTTGAGACAGAGGCTGAGAAGAGGAGCTGCAGCAATGGACACTCTGCAGAGTTTTAGGAACATTAGCGGAGGTAAACGTTTTTATATAAGATTGGATAAGTTTGTTTCCACTCTGCTTCTTTAGTTGACCTGAGAGGAAAAAGGAAACCATATATGGTCGTGATCACATGATCCAGTGACACTGTCAACATGTTCAGTTGTTACTCACTTCTCAGAGTCCGGTGCTGGTTTGGGGGCAGGCGGTGGTTCTGGAGGTGGAGCCTCAGCTGTTTAAATCGAGCACAATTATTTTAGAGAGAAGATGTATGATGATGATTCCAGGCTAATATTTGAGTAGGAATGTACCTTTAGCTGGCACAGGCGCCTCAGTCTTGTCACTGCCATCTATCTTTGAGCGGACGCTGATGTCTGGTTGAGGAACCACTTTCTCTATACCATGTTTTATCCAGTCCATCATCCTGTCGGCCATACAAACACACAAATGTCAAAAAAATGTAATATCAAACACTGACCAATAAAGCGTACAGTGGATATAGACACACACCTGGGGGGGAGGGGCCTATTGTCTTGGTCTTTCAGCCCCTCCTCCACTGGAGCTCCGCAAGCTGAAAGACGAGATAACGTTAGACCACGGTCTGACCTTTGTTTACATGGACATGCAGCTGTGTTCTCACCTGGAGCTGCTGCTTCCTGTTGCTCCTGAGGAGACACAGACACATAAATAGGTCAAACGTGCTAATTTAGCCAATACTGCCGGGTCATCCAGCAGAATCTGACCCACCTTGGCTGGACCCTCTGCTACTGCCGACTCTTTATTTTGCAATTCAGGCTGAGGGACGACTTTCTCCAAACCCTGAGCGATCCAAGCCATCATCCCTTTCCTGTTAGATAAACAACAACAATGGTGAAGATGATGTTGAAGTCCTCATCACAGTCGGAGTTTCCAACTTTCCATTTGTATGTTTTTAGTTTGCAGCAACCATATTAAAATACGTATAGAAAAATGTTTCTCCGCTATTTGGCATCTCTCTATGCATGGATTTGCAAAGCAGCTCAGTATTTGGCAATTGTCACATTTGTGGATTTATGAAAGCAGTTAACTATTCGGCAGCAGACCTGATAGTCGGTGTATAAAGCAGCTCAGTGGTTGGCAGTGGGATTGATATGTATTTGGTAGAAGGGCTTTCAATAGATGTAAACCGCAGCTCAGTATTCAGCAGTAGGCCTGTTTGCAAATGTATAAAGTAGCTCAGTATTTGGCAACATGATTGTTTGTGTATTAATAATGCATATCAGTGCTTGGAGGAAGAGGTCTTTGCAAACATATGAGGCAGCTCACTATTTGGCAACAAGCCTGTTTGAGGGTTTCTAAAGCAGCTCAGTATTTGGCAGTTAGAGCTTCCTGTCAATGTTACTCACTCGTCGCCGGGTTTACTGTCGTACACAGGGCAGAGGGGACAGAAGAGTACACAAGGTCATTTCGCCCTGACACACACACACACACACACACACACACACACACACACGCAGCGTATTTACCTGGCTGTTGTGGTTTCCTGAGAACGAAGGAAATAGAAAAAGAGCCAATCAGAAGTCATCATCATAACAACATGGAGAGAGTTGAACTGAGACTGAATCTGATCCCAGGTCTGAGTCGGGGTCTCACCGTGGTGGCGGGAGGGTTGGGGGTTGGGGCGGTGCTGCTGCTGGCCTGGCTCACTTTAGGTGAGGGGATGGGTTTAGGCAGAGCTTCGCTGATCCAGTTCAACATGCCAGACTGAGAGCTGGACCAGATAAGAAAACAAAACGTAAACATGAAAATGATAAATCAACCCGTGTGACTTTGGTTCTCATTCCATCTCATGTTGACGCCACTCACCCGTTTCCCTCGGCCGTCTGTGCTTCCTGTTTGGCTTCGCCCTCATCCTGAAACGTCACTTTCTTCTCCTGTTCAAAACACAAAGTCATGTTATATTCCACAGGCATATAATTCTATTTATTTAAATATTCAGAACAAATGAATGTATGTGTTTGTATGGTTTTGTAGCAGAAATTAAATACATCAAATACGTCCATATCAAGAAAAATATTCAACAATTTACAGAAAAGGCGTGTGTCTTACCTGAGGAGTGTGTGACGCTGCAGAAGGAGGCGGGGCCTCAGTGGGAGGTGGGGCTGTCACTGGAGGCGGAGGTGCAGCAGCAGCAGCAGCGGGTGGTGGAGGAGGAGGCGCGGCTGGTTTCTCCTCCTTCTGCTCTTCAACTTTTTTGGATGGAGGCTCAGGAGGCTGGGGAACGACTTTGACCACCCAGCTCAACATCCTGACCAACACACACACACACACACAAGGTCTTAGGTGGCAAGTTTGAAAAGATTCACTAAAAAAAGAAATACCCGTGGGAGGAAATATATCCGGAGACTAAACCTTGAGAGCCACATATTTTTGACCCAAAGCTCCAAAACAAACTTACTGGAGGGTTTAAGTCATAATTAACTGTGTCTCGGTGTCCACTACTGACCTGCTCTGTGCCTAACGGTGTTCAGATCACGTCTGGCTGAGTGTCGGCCTCAATTAGATCTAAGTGATCACGACCCTAATCCGCCGCAGGACGCCGAGGCTAACGCCAAACAACCACCGCGGCTCCTCACTTACACTTTCCAGGCTGGGATTCAACCCGAGAGTCTGTTTTTAGGTCAAGTGGTCAAACAAGTGACCAGCAAGGAAGTCAATGATCTGTCGATCAGCGGGTTAGCAAGATGGATGGATGGATGGATGGATGGATGGATGGATGGATGGATGGATGATATTGTGGCCTCTTGAGTGACACCTGGGCTGACTTTCTGTGGATGCCATGAGCCCACCCTTGCTCTACCTGTGCTCTTTGTCTGTTTTGGGATGAATCAGGAAGTAGGAGAATTTAGGCACCGGCAAGATGTCGACAAGTGCACCCCCCACTATTAGCCTCATTAACACTCTGCAGAAACCTATGGGTGGGGTCACAGACGCTACATCCATCTTCATATACAGTCTATGGCATGAACTCAAGATGATCCAGAGAATCTTCCAAGCTTGTTTTTCAGTTGACTACTTTCATCAGTTAGCTAGCCAGTCAGCGAGTCGGACATTTTGTATTGACGATTGTCTGTCAGTACACTAGACTGAATTCCTGCGTTGCTGTGGTCAGATACTGGAAACCCCTTCAGTGCATTTAGCCTGTAGCTCCTCTTAGCTATAGTTAGAATGGATCATCAGTTTCCTGTTCCAAGATTGGACGCAGGTGCTGGAGTTGCCTGAACCTTGAGTCCTTCTTGGAGCAGCAGCCGGTCCAGCTCTCCAACTCAGGTAATACAATTTGCCTCTGAAGCATTAAGAGCCTGATCTGTCTGTCACCTGCCGACGTTTGTGTTTACTCACCAGAGAGTCTGTGGTGTTTACTAGTAAAATGTTGTTTGATATCGACAGTTCAAATGATCCTCTGTTGCTCTGGTTCTGTTCGCTCAGAGCTTTTGGTGTCTTCTGGTGTCTCGGCTCTCTTTAGCCACAGTCCTATTTTTGTTTTTGTTGTCTCTTGGTCTGAAACAGCATCATAGCCCTACTTACCAAATTTCTTTGTGTTCGCACATTTTCCAAAATCCTTTTCAAATCAAATGTTTTCTGAAAACAGACCTTTCCAAATATCACGTCACTGACCGTCCTGATCAATTGCAGTCTCCTTTAAATCAATAGTAATTGACCAAACATGTTTTCGAGAGCTAACTTTGTGGAGTTTCTGATGCTAAACAGTCGCACATACTTGAAATACACGTTATTTCTCTAACATCATCAAAAACATAAATCTGTTCTAAAGCCGCTCATCGGTTTAACTTCACTGCATTGAGAGGGTTCGGGTCACCAGGGTTTGACCGGGTGAGTTTCAGGGTGCAGTGTAAAGGTGAGTGTGTGTTGGAGGGTCTCATCCTACCTGAGTCGTTTAGTCGGGGTCCAGCAGCATCCCACAAAGCTGCGGTGTCGAGGCTGTGAAGACCTGCAGGGATCTGAGCTGTTAGGGGGGATTACAGAGAAACGCCTCCAAAAGGATTAGTCAGGACAAGAAGGGCGCAGTGAGAGTGAGACAGGTGGGGACGGAGTCCTGGACATACCCTATAAGACCGGGAGAGACTGTGTCAGGATGGGACAGGAAAGGGACGGGGGATCGTAGACTCAAAAAGTCTGTAAAGAAACCAGTGAGATAAAGATCCCGACAATTATCACAACAATTATGCGAACCACATTTGATCCCGCCCCCCTTGAGTGTAGGAGGATATGACTGAGGATCACTGTTTTCTCTTTTTTTAATATCTAATATTTAATATGTTTGGTCTCCACCACCTCCACTTCTTGATCTGCCTCACAGGTTTGTTAGAAGACAGAGGGAGTTTGACGTCGGTAAATTCCTGTTTACAGTGTTGTTTTTGTTGTTTTAAGGTGTTAGTGTAATGAATTATCCGACAATATGTTGTGTTGCTGTGCTGCTGTGAGAATATTGAGGTCGGGTCGGGTTAAAGCTGTTAAGGTGGCCCTGACGGAGATTATCTGATAACAAGGTTAAATCCAGTGTCAGCGAAACACAGGATTGAAACAACCCGAGACGGTGAGAAGGCGCATCACTGCCAGAGGAAGCACCACAGAGGAAGCATCGGAGAAGAACCATCAAAGAGGAACCCCTGCAGAAGAACTACCACTGGAGGGACCATAAGAGAAGAACCATCGCAGAGGAACCATCAGAGAAGAACTACCACCAGGGGAACTGCCACAAGAGGAACAATCAAAGAACTAGATGAACCACCACATGGAAACAGTCAAAGAGGAATCAATTTCGACAACCACCAACCACGGAGAAATGGCACTGAAGAACCGCCACAAGAGAACCCTTTAGAGACAAACAACCTCCAGAGGAACCACCCACGGACCCTCCAGGAACTATAGGGGGAGCATAAGCAGAGGAAGAACCACAGAGGAACCAGCCTCAGATGCATCATCATAGAGGAAACATCCTTCAACAACCTTCAGAGAAGAACCACCTAAACAGAAGAACCATCACTGAGGAACCAACGTAGACACTCTCCTCCATCTGATCCTTTATTGTTACTTTTTCATTTCTTTAACAATAAAATCCATCTGAAATGTAATCTATTACTTTCTACGTCTTTACTCTTGCAATTTATCACACAGGAAGAAGCACATACCGATGACACAAGGGCTTAAGAAAAGAAACACCACTCAAGTAAATGTAAACAGCATAATGACTCGTAATGTCCTTGACAGGCTTCAGTCTAGTTTGGCAGCTTGTTGGCTGCTCCATGTTTAACCATAGAAAGATACATTGACTTCCGAATGAGGGAACGGGAAGTGTTAGCATGCTAACTGCGGGACTCAAACCTGCCCTACGTGAGCTGAGCTGCAGCAGAGAGTTTGCCAAAGGTCAGTTGAACTGGATCCAGAATGTGGATCCCATGGCCAGAGCCCAACTTCCTGTTTTTCCCCCGATTCAGAAACTGAGCTGCAGTCGCACAAAGTTTTGTCTTGTGTAGACCAGCTCTTATCTACCGTCTCGCTTCCAGGCGACACAACCCCAGGGGCGTGTAAACACTCAGTTACTGGGCTGTCAGTCAAACTCAGGTTTGATGTCTTAGACCGGAGGAGTTTCAATCACTGATCATCATTATCTGCAGAGTGAGCGATAAAGTGGGTGTGACAGGGTGGAGGTGGATCTTTATGGATGTGACAAAGGTCAAATTTGATGACAGAGAAACTCCACCCACTCTCACAGTCACAGGTGAATCACTGCAGGTGGTAGGTGACGTCACCAGGGGGCGCTTTGGTTGAGGTTCATGAAAGATAGAAGATATGTCAACAACGAACAACAAGGCACCATAAAATGAGGCTATGCTAGCATACATTAGCACTAATAAACAAACAAATGCAACAAATTGGGCCTACGCTAATTAGGGCCATATCGAGCACAACAGTACAAAGTTGTGTCGCATTCTTGAGAAAGTGCAAAATGTGCCAAATGTTCAAGTATGCTAACCCATGAATGCTATAAGCCTAAAGTATGCTCTCATAGGAATGCTAACATGCTAATGTACCTGAGTTAAAAACACCATTCATGTTTTAGCATATATTAGCATGACCTCTGTTTGGTTTTAGCAAATGTTAGCATGACCCCAGATCGCCTCTTGTGTTTAGCATGTTTTAGCCTGCTAAACTGTTAGCAATGCTAATTTGTTGAAATGGAGGTAAAAGGGTCATCCTCCTGATATTTTGCTTTGAGTTTGATCCCCAGTTCCGCAAGACACCAAGACACTGACCCCCATCAAATCACCTCATGTTCACATAGAGGAAAAAAGCACTCTATGAATGTGTGATATGAATGGGTGAATGGCAAAAACTGTACCGCAAAGTACCACGAGTGCTTATCAAGACTCTCAATTCAGGCTATTTGCCGTTGCTGAGTGAACAGTGGGCACCCAGGTGACAATGCGCAGGATATCAGCACCGTCCGAGAGAGTGAGCTATCGATATGGTTGCTATGGCAACGCACTGTTAATATCACTTGACGTTAGGAGCAGGGTACAAGTGCAGAAGTCTGAACCTTAGTGAGGAATTTATGTCCATGTGATGTCCAATGAGTCATCCAGATCTGACTCTGAGTGTGTATGTGTGTGGGAGAGAGAGAGAGAGAGAGAGAGAGAGAGAGAGAGAGAGAGAGTTTGAGTGTGTGTGAGAGAGAGAGCTGGTATTTAAACACCACACCCTGCTCTGTCCGGGTCCAGAACGGAGCTGCTGCTGCTGCATCTGTGAAGGTAAGAACACATGGAACTGATTGTGATCATATGAAGGGATGAAAGACGGGGCGAGAATGAATCAATGCATGAATGAAAGAGTGAGAGTTTCAACTTGAACACAACTCAAAGTGTCAGTGTGCGTCTCTGCGGGTCAAACTGCAGCCAGCATCTGTCGAACAGGTCATTTAGTGTCTGTGAGTCTGTGAAGAATCTCTTAAAACAGGAAACGTGGCTCAGGAGACTCGTAGCGAGAGTCTGAGACGTGATAACAAGCTGCCGCTCGCAGGGTGCGGCCGCTAAACTCCCCCCCACAGACCCCTTCTGTTCTCTGCCCCTCTGTAATGACCACGCTATCATGTTCATGTCATTTACCCAGGGAGGATCACACAGAGGTGGCCATGGGACCGGTAGGAATTTAATTTCCTCCTCTACGCACCAGCCTCATGTCTTCAAAAAAAAAAAAATAAAACAGATCTAAGCTGTGCTCAGAAATAGAAAGAGGCTTTTATTTTGAAGGCTGCAACAAAGGATGATTCACTCAGAGGGGGAGTTTTTGCTTTCCACACTCGCGTTCAAAGATTATGTTTCTGGAAACAATTACACAAGAGGCCGAAACAAAGAGAGAATCAGAGGAGAGCAGAAAAACAACTAGAACCACTGAGAACTTTAGAAACACTTTGTAAACACTAAGACTTAACAGTTTGTATATATATATATATATATATATATATATATATATATATATATACATATATATATATATACACATACATATATATATTCAAGTCTTGATGACCGCTCAAGTACTTTACGGAACAGTTCACCCATTCACAAAAACATTCATACCGTGCATCTATTTGCAACAATTTGTATCTATAAGTACAAGGGTCAACGTTACACAGAATGGTGGGAATCGAACCCCCGACCCTCTGGTCAGAAGATAGATCACCAACAGGTTTCTGCAGAGAGCTAATGAAGCTCGTAGCGGTCGGTCGACTCGTCGCCATCCTGCTAATGCGTGACTCCTCCCACTTCCTGGTTCATCAGGAATAGAGGCGGAGCACAGGTAGGGCTGGGGATGGGCCCATGGTGCTGTCGCAGCATCCACAGAAGGTTGGGCCCAGGTGTCACTCAAGAGGCCACGCCCCCTTAATGATTTCAAACCAGGCAGCTGCAGCCATAACTACCGACAGGTTTTACTGTTGCGCGAGCGAGCAGCAGTTCCCTTCACTTCCACAGGTGTCGCTGCAAACAGCCATTCATGTAAAGTTCCCTGTTGCTTCCTTCGTTTATGTCGTCTTACTGTGGTTGCCCAAGACTACAACCACAATTTGGCGTTTCGTCGTCGTCGTCATGGCAACGTCCACATCCAGCCTCTAAATCAGAGACTTGTTTACATGTTGTTCGTTTGAGCGCTGAACTCTTCTCTGTTGTTTCAGCGCCACATGAATGAGTCTGAAAACAACAACAACAACAAAGGCCGTTGCTAACAAACGGCGAAACAAGTCGACAGCCTGTCGGGTTCATTAAAGGTCATTCCGCTGTTTTCTGTGGCGGCGACAGTGAACTGACTTCAACTTCTAAGAATCGCACTGACCGTGCGGAAGCCATCAAAGCGGTGTTAGCGTGTGAGGATTATCTTTGTAAACAAAACTTTACTCTTGTGTTGACTTTAGAGCTTGAGAACTTCCAGGTCACTCTTTGTACAACTCTATTTACTGAAGGTACTACAACTCTGCTCAGGCGCCAGTCAAGCACCTTTAACAGTGGCATTCTCCTTTAATTCATCCTCCTGGACTGAACATCAGCTCCAGGACTCTTTGTGCCGGTGGTTGCTAGGCGACGAGCCCTCCCGCTCTGACCCGCGCTCACTTCCTGTTCGCGTTTTGGACGGAGACCAAGGTGCGAGGGCGAGACGTCTCTCATGATGACCTCAGAGTTTATGGCTCAGCCATTATTTAACAGTTTATAGCATCGATCCTGATAGTGTGTGTGAGTGTGTGAGTGTGTGTGTGTGTGTGTGCGTGTGAGTTACATAACAGGCGCCACATTTCTTCAGATCTGTTTGCGTTGCGATCCGTGCTCCGTATCTCTGGACACTCCCTCTGGCACGTCCTGGTCAATAAACAAACACACCTCACACCAGATTTTTTTTATGGCCTGTGGGACGTCAGCGATTGTTTTGAGGAATCTGAGGAGGAGTTCGAAGTGGGCGGAGTCACAGACTGGAACTGACCTCATCCTGGTGGTACAGTGTTGGTCAGGTTTTAGATACACACATCCACGTGGGGGTTCCTCCACCTCCTCCTCCACCTCCTCCTCCTCCACCTCCTCCTCCTCCTCCTCCTCCACCTCCTCCTCCTCCTCCTCCTCCACCTCCTCCTCCACCTCCTCCTCCTTCCTCTTGTACTGTTCAACATCTCGTCAGTCTGCCAGCAGAACATTCTCACACAGCGGCTCCTGCAGGAAATAAACAGGAAGTGAAGGAGAGTCCGAGCTGAAGCATGAATCCTCCCTGTTACCATGGCAGCACAAAAAACATCAAAAGGCATTAGGAAAAAAAATCAATGGGTCAATTTTTTTTTTTTAAACCCAAAATCTGTTAATACTACCGTTTCGCTTTAGAGGGATCTCAACAGGAAGTGCCAGTCCGGTTGTCATACCACTTTTTACCACTAGAGCCATTATAGCACTCTCATCCATACTGGCTGAGGTTCATTTCCTCTTCACCACAGCTACGATATTTATCTGCAAAATGTTCATCACCATTACAGATCGTATTTACATCACTTCCTGATTTCAAAATAAAAGCCTCAAGTAACATGTCTAGTTGACTGAATCCATTTGTTTGTTTTGAGCACTTTTCAAAGCCACAATGATGATGCACATCTCAGACTGCCACTGATGTCTGAGGGAAACGGTGCTCATCGTTGCCATGGTTACAGTCTCTTTCCCGTCATGCCCCTCCTGGTGATGTAGCGCACTGCGTCTGCCCTCTCCACAGGTGAACCCATCATGGCGCTGGTGTCGGAGTTTCTGGGGCAACTGACGCTGTCGTACGGCTCGGTGAGTCAGGGGGAATGATCCTGCGGTCGCTTCACTTTGTGCTCGAGTCAAACATTCACGTGATACATCGCACACCTCTGTCCTCCGCAGGAGGCGGAGCCTACGTTTCCCACCTTGGTGGCGGCACGCGACTTCGACCCGGCCAAGGACGCGGCCAGGATCGAAACAGCCATCAAAACTAAAGGTGAGCGACTCCGGTGACACGCCCACTGTGACCCTGAGTCCCGCAACCGTGACCTGACTCCATCACATGTTCAAAGGTTGTTTTAAGATATGTGGCCCCGCCCTCTTTTTCTCAACAGGTGTAGATGAACAGACAGTCATCGACATCCTGACGAGACGCAGCTACGACCAGCGGCGGCAGATCGCCTTCGACTATGAGCGACTCGCCAAGAAGGTCAACGATCAATATCATCCTTCATCCTACTCTCAGGGTCCTTTAAAGATATTTAGAAAATAGTTCCTCCTTTTTTTTTTTTTTTCCTCTCCAGGATCTGGTCACAGCCCTGAAGGGGGCGCTGTCCGGCCCTCTGGAGGCCGTGATGCTCGGCCTGATGAAGAGCACGGCCCAGTACGATGCCTTCGAGCTCAAAGGTTCCATGAAGGTCAGCGTCCCAACCTCCCCCTTATGTGTTAACGAGGACAGTAGGGGGCGCTCTTTGGTCTCTAACTTCACTGTAGACTCATGTGTGGCACAGAGAGCCGTCTTCTGCGGGACATGGTCTATACATGTGGAGTCTGACCTGTAGGGGGCGTTTGTGTGCAGGGGCTGGGGACGGACGAGGAGACGCTCATCGAGATCGTCTGCTCCCGCAACAACGAGGAAATGGCGGAGATCAAGAAAGTCTACAAAGAAAGTAAGAGTTAGTCTGCCCCCCAGTGGCTGAGGGCGGTATAACTCCTAAACCCCGCCCACTTAGCCCAGGGTCAAATAAACAGATGAAACTGAAACCCGATCAACCCCATCAGTCCCACAGCTCAGATCCGTGATCTCGACTCTGATTGCAATTCCCGTTACCTCCACCGGAGGGTGCAAAGGCATCCGTCATGTAATGAATGAATCAGATGCCATGAGTGAGTTCATCCTCCCAGAGATCTCAGGTGGTCTATGAAGTGATAAGATGACTTCCCGTGGCGCCCTCTGGTGGAGGACTTTATTACGACAGGGCGAAGGGAGGCCAAAGCTCAAATAAGTGAAAACCGTTCCTCTGCTCAGTGTTTAAGAAAGATCTGGAAAAAGACGTGGCAGGAGACACGTCAGGAAACTTTGCCAAACTGCTGCTGGCTCTCGTTCAGGTCGGTCCAGCTTCTCCAAAACCCATCATGATTCGACCGTAGATGCAAGTCAATAAAAGGCCAAATAAAATTCTACATTATCGCCAATTTCTCTCTACAGACGAGGAGAGATGAGCCCTCCAACGTCGTGGACTATGAGATGATTGATGAAGACGCCAGGGTAAAATGAAATCCGCGAATGACTCAAATAAATGGAGTGGAATGTCCAACAGACCTGTGACATGTGTCTGTCTCAGTGTCTGTATGAAGCCGGAGTGAAGAGGAAAGGCACCGACGTGGCCACCTGGATCTCCATCATGTCTCAGAGGAGCGTCCCCCATCTGCGCAAAGGTGAATTACAACAGGACACACACCAGCTCGCGTCAGGACACACACAGTCGTCTCTCCGACTCACACACTCACGTCTTCTTCTTTTTACCCTCAACATTTTTTTGTACATTGAATTTTGATTCCCCCCCCCCCCAAAAAAAATTTCACCTGTAGTGAGAAATTTAACAACATTTTTTAAACATTATTCTTTTTTCTTCATCATTTTTTCAATACATTTAAAAAAACATCATATTTTTGACTCTGAATTTTTCACTCAATACGACTGTTTTTTGTCTCTTTAAAAACCTGTTTACATTCATCCAGAATGTACAATAAGGTCCATAATACAGTTGTAGTGATTCTATCTCTGTGTGTGTGTGTGTGTGTGTGTGTGTGTGTGTGTGTGACTCACTGTCTGTTGCTGTTGTCAGTGTTTGACAGATATAAGAGCTACAGTCCGTACGACATGAAGGAGAGCATCAGGAAGGAGGTGAAGGGAGATCTGGAGAGGTCCTTCCTCACTCTGGGTTCGTAGAAGAAAGATGAGAGACACCACCTGTCAATCATTTAAAATGACGTGCGTGTGTGTGTGTGTGTGTGTGTGTGTGTGTGTGTGTGTGTGTGGACAGTGGAGTGTTTTGAAAACAGACAGCTGTACTTCGCCAACAGACTCAGTGACGCCATGAAGGTAAAGTTCTCACAAAACGAATTGTTAAAGTGACATCCTGTGCGATGATGAGACCCTCTGACCCCGCCCCCCTTCCTCTCACCATGTGACCTCACCTGTGAGCAGAGCAAAGGTGCCAAGGAGAAGGTGGTGACCAGGATCATGGTTTCGCGCTGCGAGGTCGACCTGATGAAGATCAGAACAGAGTTCAAGAAGCTGCACGGACGATCGCTCTACCAGACCATCGCTGTGAGTACTGAGTGTGTGTGTGTGTGTGTGTGTGTGTGTGTGTGTGTGTGTAGTACTTGTAGTAGTAGTTGCAGTAGTAGTAGTGGTAGTTTGAGCAGTAGTAGTAGTTTTAGTAGTGGCAGTTTTGGTAGTCGTTGTAGTAGTAATATTAGTAGTAGCAGTTTCCATCCCATCATTTGTGACACCTCTGTGTGTGTGTGTATGTGTGTGTGTGTGTGTGTCTGTGTGTGTGTGTGTGTGTGTGTGTGTGTGTGTGTGATTCAGGAACACACTAAAGGAGACTACCAGATGGCCCTGCTCAGTCTGTGTGGAGGAGACGACTGAGACCTGAGCTCCGTCTGGACTCAGTTTACCCAGAATGCATCTGGGTGGGAGCGGTCACATGACTCAGTGTTAGAGCTTGTTTTCATTTTCATTTCAAATAGAAAATAAACTTTTCAATATGTCTATGTGTGTGTGTGTGTGTGTGTGTGAGTGTGTTTTCCTGCATGTTACACTAAGAGACCACTAGAGGGCAGCAGAGACACATGGACTATGGTCTGACTCTGCTCTGTCAAGTCAAGATGTAAGTGTGAGTGTGTGTGTGTATGTGTGTGTGTGTGTGTGTGTGTGTGTGTGTGTGTGAGTGTGTGTGTGTGTGTGTGTGTGTGTGTGTGTGTGAGAGATGGAATGTAAAATAATGACTGATGAAGCCTCTTTATTTACATTAGGAGCAGGTCCACTCTTTGGGGGCCATGTTGTATTAGCATGTATTGACACACTTACTTCTTCTTACTTGCAGGAGTGAAGCGCCACCTAGTGTTGAAACCAGTGTATTATACAGTCAAGCGTTTTACTTTTA
This sequence comes from Chascanopsetta lugubris, assembly GCA_016785325.1. Lineage (NCBI taxonomy): Eukaryota > Metazoa > Chordata > Actinopteri > Pleuronectiformes > Bothidae > Chascanopsetta > Chascanopsetta lugubris. The sequence continues at coordinate 32,256 of JAFBJT010007088.1, forward strand.
GAATATGATGCAGGCCAATAAATACTGGACCTCGGGCCGCAGGTGGCCCCACCATCATTTCACACACACACACACACACACACACACACACACACACAAAGAATGAAAAGAAACTTTGTGGAACTGTAAAATTCAAAGCGATGATGAAATGGGGACGTTTGTCTCCCGAGGATGAACCAGTGTTTGTTGGATCAAAGTTTTTCAGCGTCTGACGTGAAAATATTGGTAATTATTGATCGAGGCGCCGGCAGAGTCACGGCACCACCGCCGCTGTGTGTTTGTGTAAATCTCACATTAATTCATGTTTGATCATTAAACCAGATGAAAAGATTCCGCCGCTGCTCCTCCAGGTTGTTTTTTCCCTTTAATGGTTCGTAGGTTTTTGTTTTGTTTGTTTGCTGCTAATTTTTTAATTAAAGTTGCTGATTTTACCTCCGGCAACAAAGTCGCTCATTTGCATTTTCACTGCAACAGACGATAAACAACAAGAGACGACGAGGAGGAGCAGTCCGAGTTCGACTGTGTCAAATAGAAGGAGACGGCACATGTCAAGTATCAGATTACAATTTACGATCAATATCTGTGGATTAACTAATAATATATCGAATTCAAATTTTGCAGTGACTGATCAATAAAGGCGATTTTTGATTAGGTTCATATTTGAAATCTCTCTTTATGAATGGAGATTTTGAATTGATAAACTCGATAAATATATATTATTATATTACATTGATAAATAATTAAATCAATACATAAATAAACACATAGATGAATAAACAAGAACACCGTGTTGATATCATACCAGGTTTAATATATTACTTTTTAAGGCTCAAATTAAAATTCTGCTCGTTCACGTTGAATGAATTTGTTCTCCTTTGAAAGAGGAGGCGGAGTCAGGCGCTGAAGTGGGCGGATCTTTCAGGCAAAAGTGTGAAAACAACACAGACAAATGAGCGTGTTATCATTTATTGCACTCGTCACGTGACATGACAATAACGGAAGTCGCTCCTCTCATGGGTTGTGCTTATCATTTTCTTTCCATATACAAAATATATAGTATATATAAACATATACTTTCTGTTTAGACCTGACTTTCACTTGGCGTCTCTCTGTTAAGGCGGTGGGTGACGATGAACCCATGTCTCATCTGCTAACATGGAGGAGGTGGAACACATGCATGTACTATACTGGCACCAGCCAGCAGGGGGAAACCAAGTTGTTGGAGTTAGAGTTTAGGTCGTTGGGTGTTTCACGGTCCATATTCAGAGTCACGGGTTCTATCTAGTCAGTCCTCCTCTCGGTTACCGTGGCAACAAGGTGCAAGTCATCTTGTGTTTTGAAACATTTATATGATTTCTATTATTATTATTATTATTGTTATTATTTGGCTTTGATTCACTGAACCTCCCTCAGTCTGTCGGCAATTCTCATTAGCTCCTCGGCGAGGTGAACCTCGGTCCTGATCTCCCTCCGGATCTTCTGCGGGGACACGCTCAGATGTTTGGTTTCCATCTCACGCAGAGACGCAAAGAACTTCCGCATGCTTCTCGTGGCCGTGATCCAGAACATCTCGTTGTAGCTCTCGTCCTCGTCGTCTCCGCTCGCCTTATTGTTGGCGAAGAGCGCCGAGTTGTTGAACTTGAAGTGCAGCGGCAGTCCGTCCTCTGACTTCGGACACGGGACGCCGGCGGCGCTGATCGCGTCGAGAGCCATCGGGTGCTGTGCGTCGGCGCCCGTCACCAGAACTCTGACGTTTTCCGCCGCGCTTTTGTCCAAGATGGACCGAACCAGATAAACGACAAACGTACGCGTGGCCGTCAACAAGGTCAGAGTAGCCGGAGCCACGATACACACGGCGTTGATGTCCTGATTGGCGGAGAAGAGCGTGATCAGACACTCGGTGTTCTTACTTCGTCCCTCTAAGCCTTTCGGATATCCAACGTCAGCAGCGGCCACGATGGTGAGCGAGTAGTCGATCCGGAAGCCTTCCTGGTGGTGGATTTTGTACACCACGACTTCTGAGGTGGGACTTTTAGCGTGAGAGCTGAACTGAGCCTCGTCCGTGAGCGTGAATCTGAAATTGTCCTTCCACTCCACCCCCACGATGTAGTTGATCATGGCATTGACCAAAGTGGACATCTCCGATCCAGGTTCTCCGAGAAGAATGACGGTGCGGTTCGTCCTCGCGCTTTCTTTGCCGAAATCAAACCGGCGACAACCGGCGACCTGCGGGTGGACGTCG
>JAFBJT010007088.1:51673-68518 GCA_016785325.1 Chascanopsetta lugubris
GCCACAGGGGGGGGAGACAAGGGGCAACTCCAGCTGAGGGGGAAAAATAAACATGGATCAATGCAACAATTGATCAGGTTCATTTCACATTTGAATGTATTGTCATTCATTCATCCATCCATCTGTCCACCAATCCACTCACCCAGTCATCCATCCATCTCTGCATCCGTCCATTCATCCACTCACCCATCCATCTGTCCACCAATCCACTCACCCATCCATCTCTGCATCCATCCATTCATCCACTCACCCATCCATCCATCCATTCATCCACTCACCCATCCATCTGTCCACCAATCCACTCACCCATCCATCTGTCCACCAATCCACTCACCCAGACATCCGTCCATCTCTGCATCCATCCATCCATCCATCCAATCAGCGGTGATGGTGAAGTAAACGAACCCCTGGTAACCCCTCCCCTTCCACACATCCTCAACCTAGTGAAGTGAATGTCTCGGTGTCTTTGACCCCTGGTGGTCAAAGACACATCCTGCACTCTGAGCACCTCCGTCAGCAGAGGCCACATATGGTCACAGTCAGAGTATTTACTCCTCGTACATGTAGTTTACATTCACTCTGCTCCCACCACACCACGTGACACATGTGTGTGTGTGCGTGTGTGTGTGTGTGTGTGTGTGTGTGTGCGTGTGTGTGTGTGCGTGCGTTTACATCTTGATGGACCTAATCACCGCTCGGTCCTCTGAAGTCTCACACGTGCGCCGATGTTAACACTCCGCAAATTATCGCTCTGATCTGAGGCACTGCCCCGTTTCACACGTGCACCAAAGCTGCGCGGCTCGTCCACCGCGAGCCACGTTCGATTCCGTGTGTTCCGCCGCCAGCCGCCGCCCGCTGACGCCCCCCTCGCCGCACATGAAAGCTTGCGGGGGATGAGCCACAGGGGGAAGGAAGACGGTGACTTGTCTGCTCCGCTCCAGCACTGAGGGGCTTGGATCATCATCATCATCATCATCATCATCATCACCATCACCATCATCCCGGGCCCCTGGGGGCCCCCCGGCTTCAGGACCTTTATAGGAGTGTATGATCGATGCTAAACAGACGACATCATCATGGAGAGAGAGAGAGAGAGAGAGAGAGAGAGAGAGAGAGAGGTCTGGCTCCAGTGTCACTGCTCCACACAGGCAGCACATCTGCTTCTGATCCTCCGGTGTCACTTTCTGCCGACTCAGCAGATTCTGCCTCTTTGTTTTGTTTTCTAATTCGGGCGGGATGCTGCTGACTTCAGTCGCAGGCTGTTCAGGAACAAGCACAAGTGTCACCGCTGAGAGAGAGAGAGAGAGAGAGAGAGAGAGAGAGAGAGAGAGTGAGAGAGAGAGAGAGAGGGGGGGGGGTTTGGCTCGAACGGAGCAGATGTCGATGTTGTTTACACTGAATTTGGTTTTAATGACTTCAGTGACAAACGGTTAAATCTGGACCCGGGAGGCAAAAGACACAAATCAGAATTATCTTGATCCAATCCATTTCTTGGGTGTGTCATCGCATCGGGACAGTTCCCCTGTTTGAACAGTAGGGGGCAGCGGCAGAAGCGGCAAAAACGCAGCTCGGGACTTGTGCTCGATGGTTTTCTTGGTGAGGCTGAGAACTTTTTGAACGACACCTCCCGGTTTGAGTTGTCATCTGTTGGCCGGGTATAGTCTGACTTTTGGTCGCCATGGTGACGTCACTGTGGGACCAATGGCAGCTTCTTTTCCTGTGGGGCTGACGGATGAGGCCCATACAGAAGTGGAAAAACCTGCAGTTCACACGGTGGCCACTTGAGACTGAGTGAGTCAATCCCCATAGACTCCCATGTTGAAATGATCAACTTTAGAGGAGAATGAAACCTGTTTAAAGTCTGGTCCAAAATACAGTTTGGGCCTCAATCAGCTGTACAGGGGGGTGGGGGGGGCGGGGGGCGGGGCGTATTTCTATTCTATCCAGGTTTGAAAGTGCGCATAATTAAGGGGCGTGGCCTCTTGAATGACACAGGGGCCGACCGTCTGTGGATGCTGTGACAGCACCATGGGCCCCGCCCCCAGCTCTACCTGCCTGTTGCTCCGCCTCTTTGCCCGTTTTTGGACGAACCAGGAAGTGGGAGGAGTCAGCGAACTGAGGGAACCGCCCACTATGAGCCTCGTAAGCACGGACCGACTTTACACATGACTGGACTATGGCTATGATCACTTCCTGTTTCTCTATGAAATGCAGTTGCGACTTCCTGCAACGGTCCAAAACGCTCAACGTTTCGAAAATAGATCAAATGAATGAGATCTCAAACATTTGGACACGCTCGCGATTGGATGAATCTTGGTTTGACTCTTTGACGAGAACCTCTTTGTCCTTTTGGTCCAGAATGATCAGAACCTTCATTTTGGTTGAGAGCAAAAACCAGAAACCAGTCCCAAATGTGGTCGTTTCTCTCTCAATAAAGAGTTTTACGAGAAAAACAAAATCCTCTCTGCAAAGAACCGATTATAAACCTTCTGCTTATCGTTATTTGGACGATCTGTTCTGAATTGATCAAATCCTCAGATTTCTGATATTTGCCTTTTACAGTATCTGGCCTGGTCCTCCTCCTCTGACGGAGCCTCATTAGGTCCGTGTGCGTGAGAACTGGTCCACACCAGAGACTCGGAACCTGGCGGGAGCTGCTGCTGCACCGGGGGCTTCAGCCAAAGCTGAGGGTCCGGGGCGCTGTTCCCTCCGCGGTCTGCAGCACCACGTCTCGACCGGGCTCTTTCATGTCCCACCCAACCTGGTCTCACTGGAACTGAAACATCTCGAGCCGGATCGCTGTGAAGTCTGATCGAATCACGGCGGAGAACAAATGGGAGCAGGATAATGTGGATCAGAGAGCGCTGGGTTGAAGATCTGGAAGTCAGGAATTTGAATGACAGGTCACGGGCCTCATCAGAACCTGGAGGTTCCCTCGGCTGACGTGACGAAGTAACGGTTGAATGATCACGATGACATTTTCACTTTTTTTCAAAAATTAAAAATGTCAATAGCAAATGGAGGATATTTCCATATGACTGATTTATCAAATCCAAGTTCACAACAAAACATTTGAAAGCTGCGGAACAAGAGGATTAAAAGTGTTACGCCTGAACCCTGGGGTCACAAGGGCATCCCATAATGTTCGACTCACCCATTAATAAAGTGAATGATGTCATTAGCTACTAATAAACCCACCACACAAACGAGAAATGAAATTCACTGAACTCACTTCCTGATGGGAAAAATCCTTTGAAGATTAAAGCACATGGATGGATGGATGGATGGATGGATGGATGGATGGATGGATGGATGTGCTCTCCTCGTTTTTGGATCAACCAGGAAGTGGGAGGAGTCAGGCATCGGCAAGATGGCTGACGAGTGAAAAGCCTCACCAACACTCCGCTGCGTCCGTCTTTAAAGCCAGTGTTTTGGGCTGATTGCTGACAGTGCAGAAACAAGTCAAAATACTATTGATTATAGCAGGATAATCAGTGAGTTGATGCGATCCATAAAGGTGCAGAGTTGATGTCAGGCTGTGAACAAACTACACCACTGTCACATGACCCCGACAGGCTGCAGCTTCAATTAGCCACTTCTTCATAAGACGTTCAAATGAAAGAGTGAGCCACTTTCCAGTGGCTCTTTGATCATGAAGAACGAAACTGTGAAGGCCGAAGACTGAAATAATAAAAAAAAATAAAATTCAAATCAATGAATTTGATTACAAGGGAACCACAATTGGTCGTATTATGCTAGTTTAATTCTTTTGCATTGTTTTAACTTGACAATAACTCAATTTGCGACTGCGAGCACAAAAACCTCAAGTTTTGATTTTAAATCACAGACATTGAATCTAAAACTGGATTAAATAAGATTACTCCAATTTTACTTTGTAAACCCACTTCAATTAAAGGTGCAGTGTGTAAGATTTTGATCATTTCTGTCACTTCTATAACTTTTACAAAACAATTACAAGATGACATTTTCATGAATTTACAATCACCTAAATGTTTTATTTTTTTCCTGTTACCTTTAAATGAGCCCTTTAATGTGTATTTACATGAGGAGCGGCTCCTCTCTATGGGGGCCGCCATGTTTTTACAGTAGCCCAGCGTGGACATACCAAACATCTTTTGAGTTTTAATGAATCTACCACAGGTTCTCCTGCCTGTTCAGGAGGGCGAGGGTGAGGTGATGGATACAACATGCAACCTCACCTCAGGAGGTCACCAAATCTTAAACACTGCACCTTTAAACACATCATGAGCTGCTCCACCAGTTGTCTGGAAAACATCCAAAAACAGCAGCAGCCCCCCCCCTCCCCCCCTCACACACACACACACACACACACAGTAACACCAGGAAGACAGATTCATGTCAGGACTCATGAGTGTTTTACATCCCAGAGAAGAGCCGAACAATGTGGCCTTTGTGTATACAAACTGATCCTGCTCACCTGCAGAGTGTGTGTGTGTGTGTGTGTGTGTGTGTGTCTGGGGGGGGGGGGGGGGGGGGGGGGGGGGGGGGGGGGGGGGTACTGCCGAAGCTGGATCTGCCTGATATCTGTCAGAGCTCTGTGAGCAGACGCTGTGCGGTTTATTTGAATTCGTCTCCGGTTCAGCGTCGCGGGGCCGCTCGCCCACGCCGCCATGACGGTTGTGAGTGTTGTTATTATCATCCCCGCGTCAGCGTGGGGCCGCCCCCCCTCCCTGAAAGACGCCGGTCAACGCGAGCGCTCCGCATGCAGGTCCGAGTGCCGCCGCCGCTGCTGCCGCCGCCGCCGCTGCACCGGCTCGCGGTAACTCATCGTCCCTCGATGACGGAGGAGATAAGCGCGTTGCGTAGCGGATCAGCTATGACCAAAAAAATTTAAAACAAAAATCTCTCTGCTCAATAACCCAGATGTAAATAATTGCTGAAAGCAATATACGGCCGCGCATCGTGGACCCGGGGCCCGATGTTTGACTTGGCTCTGAGCGCAGGAGGCTCGGTTTCACTCGGGTCCCGAAATGCCTTTTTAAATGTTTGGTTCAGACTAAAGAATTATTTAAAGACTGAGAGAGAGACACAGAGAGAGAGAGAGAGAGAGAGAGAGAGAGAGAGAGAGAGAGAGAGAGAGGGGGCTCTGGATATGGAATACCTTCAGCTCTGGGAAAAGGGGGAAATCGGAGCTGGAAGGTGACTATTGGAAAAAAAAATGCCATTGCACACAACTTAAGGTGCTTTCAGATTCCGAGTGGAACTTCCTGCGAAATCCACAGCGAGCGCACAGATCGCGGATCGTATGACTCCTGCAGAACCAGAATAGCCCAAATATCCAGGACTGAAAAACAGGAGCCACAGACGTAGAAGACAAGGATCATAAATCAGACCGAGAAAGGTTCTACAGTGAGACTTGCTGAAGTCAGCGTTTATCTATTGTACCGTGTCGCTACAAGAACATGTTGACAGCCTTAGGTGCTGTGAAAACACCGGGGTATCCTCATGTGGTCCTCCGCTCCAGATCCTGCTTTCATTCTCTCTCCCTGGAACGCTCTGTCGAGCTCCGGCCCCTCCCTCGCTAAAAGGCCCTGACCACTGTCATTGGCCTCCAGCAATCAGATGAACATAAAGCAGCAGTGGTAAATAGCGCCCCCTCTGCCGTGGAGAGGTTTAGCGCCTCCTCCATAAACACACCACCTAGAGCGGCTTTTAAATAAATACTTTTTTTATTCTGTTATTGGCTTTTTACAGGTACAAAGCATACAGCATGTTATAGTTTTATCAAAAGTGGAAAATACTGATGTTACATCTGTAACAAATGTAAAAAATAAGTCTTCATGTGTCTGAACTTTCCCCGAAAGTGAGACACACACATTTCAGCATATGAAAATATCCCATAAAAACACAGCTTAAGTAATTTAAGTTAATAAACAGTACAAAAATGTAGAAACCATACGTACATGTCAAAATAATGGACCGAGACACCGATGACGAATGACTCCATGATTTCGCATGGATTAAAAAAAAAATGTACACAAGTTGGTAGTTGTTGTTTTTTTGTAGTCGGGGGCGTGTCTTTACGATCATCATACATCAGCGTGGTTGCCTAGAAACACTTGGATGACAGACAACACTGCAAACACCTTCTTCTTCTTCTTCTTCTTCTACTACTGAAATTAGGCCACGAAAACAAAACAGGAAACGTCCTCCCTCCTTGCCCCGCCCCCTCCCCTCCCGTAACTGAAATCCTCAAATGTCTGTAAGGCAGGAGACTTCATTCATCCCCACTCTTGGAGCATTTATCCAGTCTGCAGAGAGAAAACCAAAAACCAGGGTAGAGACAGTGATGCCGTGCTAGCGAAGCTGGCAAGCAGGTTGTGGGGTCGCGTCCCGCCTGTAGCAGGTGGATCAAACGCATACATGCTCCGTTTCAAGCTAAATTTAAAAAGTCACCCCTGAAACGACGTGCGCAGGGGTTTTCTTTTGCGGCCCCGCTGGAATTTTCTCAAGTGATGATGTTATCTCCCGTCCCATCGCTCAGCTGTTTTTTTTTTTTGTTTTTTTTAGGGGTGTGGCCGTATCGGGCTAATACGGAACAGAAATGTTTGATCAAGATAACGTGAACGGAGCTTTGCAGTCGCTCAATTGGATTCAGACATGGATTTATTTTTCTGAGCCGGGCGGCGTCAATGGATACATTGTAATGAGGCCTCGGAGAGATGAGTGCGTGATTGTACAGTGGAGTTTGGAAGGAGGAAGAAAGACTGGTAAACTAGTCCAAGGTGGATAATGACAATGTTACAGGTGCCGTTGTGCTGCCTTACTGCATTGAAAGTCGTCTTATTATTTTCAACCACAAAAAAAAACAGGAGTCCAACGCTCTCGTGAAATGTACAGTTGTCCTTTTGATTCTTTTTTTAAAGATGGAGAACGTCACCATAATAAATAGTCTCATACATATTGTTCGGCCTCTCCTTCGTTGAGGATGGTCACTGAACCGTCGCCACTGTTCATTTCTATGTCCTTCGCCGCCGCGTTCTCCGGGAGCAAGGCTAAGTCCTTGAACACGTCCACGTAATGTCCGAAGCCGGGGCCCCAGCTCAACAGATTGTCCCAGTTGAAGCCTCCTCCGGCTTGTTGGCCCAGTTTGTGGGGCAAGGTGTAGTGCTGCTGCTCGTTGGGGGGCATCTGGGCCAGTCCAGGCCCCCCTTCCGCCCTGCGACTCGAGTACCGCCTCTGCTTGAGCCTCCCGCCATAGTCCTCGTCGTCGGCGTCCGACTCGTTGACCTGCGAGAGCTTGGGGACGCGGGAGCTGTAGGACACCGGCTTCTCCCGGTCGTACTCCATCTCCGAGCAGGTGAAGGAGTCGTGAGAGTCACTTTCCGACGAGGACTCGGGGGCCGGGATGCCGTCGGCGGGGTTGCGGACCCTGGACAGCGGTCGGCGGCAGTCTTCCTCGGAGCTGGAGCGCCCGTGGTCGGCGCTGCAGATGCTGGGGTTGCGTGGACGCGGGGTGTTCAGCCGCTCCACCTCCTCGATGGACAAGCCCACCGGAGGCCCCGTCTCCAGGGGGATCTGCTCTATCGGCTGCTTCAGCCGACTCCCCGGCCGGGAGGTGTGGCCGTGACCGGCCATGGTCTGTGGACTCTTGCTCCGCCTCCCCAGCCGGGTGGCGTAGTTGAACATGGGCGGCGGCTGGCACATGTCGTTGTGCAGATCCAGGGGGCTGCCGTCCCGCCGAGCCAGGTTGAGCTCTCGGGTCGGGGTGTTGCGGTAGAAGGACGCCGGCTTGGTGAACGGGGCCGGGGAGTGTCTGGAGAGAGGGTTGGGGGTGGGGCAGGCGGAGTGGGAGTGGCTGAGCGGGGTGGAGCGCAGGGCTTGCGTGTACTGAGGCTGGTAGGTGTAGCTGGTGGCGCCGAGCGGTAGAGGACTCTGTCTGGCGAAGCCCAGTGGGCTGTGTCTCTGGATGGAGAACTTGGGAGTGTGGCTGCGGAACTGCTTGTAGTGCTGGATGATGTCGGCGTCCGACGGCGCGATGCTGCTGGCGTTGTTTATGTCGTAATGTTCGATATCCGCCTCCGGGGCGTTACAGGGGGCGCAGGGGGCGCTGGGCACAGTCTCATTGTTGTGGGGGATGTCCGTTTCATCGTAGATCAGATAAGGGTTCTCCCTCTCAATGATGTCCGGTTTGGGGTTCCCTTCCGGTTGCTTGCGCACCGTCATGTCGTCCCCGTACGGCGGGATGTTATCCGGGTCGTCGAAGGCCACGTTCTCGCTGCCCTTCTTCTTTTTCTTCTTCTTTTTCTCCTTGGGTTTCTTCTCCTTGGACTCCTTTGGCACTTTGGTCTTGTTGCGGTCCCGGCAGTGGTTGCACAGGATCAGGCTGAGGACCACCAAGGCCAGGATGGTGGCACAGCTACCAACGATAGCAGGCACCGCCCAGATGGGCAAGACCATGGTCTCGGCCGTGGGACTGGGGCTGCAGACGAACCCCCCGTTGTTGGCCGTCTTGCAGACTGTGCCCTGCGGACACTGGACGCCCAGACAGGCCACCAGGGTCTCGCATGTCCTCCCCGTGTAGAACTCGGAGCAGACGCAGGTGAAACCCAGATGGGGGTCGGGCACACAGCTGCCCTGGTTCTGGCAGGGACCGGAGGCGCAGTCGCCGGGCGGGACGCACTGGTACGTGTACCACTGGTTGACGCACATGAGGCCGTCCCAGCACGGACTGCTCTCACACAGGTTGGGACCCCTGCAGCCGATCTTGACGGACGAGCTGGTCTTGGTCAGAGCCACCAGGCTGTGCTCGCCGGTGAAGGGCAGGTTCTCCCGGTTGTACTTGACGTAGGCCAAACATCCATCGAACCCTGCGAAGGAAACCAGAGGCGGATCAGATGAGTGGGACGAGGACACGACACTGGGTTTTTCCAAATGTCTCTTTCAGAGGGAATCCATTCGACATTAAAGTATCTAAACACCGTAGAATATTTAGTTTACTTCTTCCTTTTACACTTTACAGCCTGCGTCAGAAGTCATAACGACGCCTTGACTTCTTGAGAAGCGGGAAATCTGGAAATGTGCAAATGCAGATCGTGGCCAGCAGGTGGCAACAAACTGAAAATCATTGGGAGAAGGTTGTAGCGGTAGAAAAATGCAGGTGAGACGCGCGGCTTTGCTAATACGATGCAACGATGCTGATTTTAGCTGCAGACTTGCTCGTAGACGTAGCTGTGTGAACGACAAGGAGCGGCCATTTTCGTTGTTTTTGTTTCTGATGCAGGCACATTTTTTAATTGTTCAATTCATGAATAAAGAGACAACCGGAGGAAAGGAGAGGCGAATCAGAAAAATGGGAAACAGCCTGACAGCGGCTAACAAGGACACAACAGTGGCCTGGAGGAGAATCGCTGGGTTTTTCAAAATGTCTGCCAAGGCTGGATGGCTTCCTCGCAAACAACAGGAACTGGGAGTTATAATCAGAGCTGGAGGAATTTTGTTTAGACGAGTAATTGGTTCAAGCTCGGGACGGGAAAAAAAGAAAACACACGCACCTCCATGAAAAAAAATCTTCAAAATGGGTCGAACCAATCAGAGGCCAATTTGAGATCCGAAATATGATTTTCCTTTTTCTTTTTTTGGGGGGAATCCATCGCCGGTGCCATTATAGCTGCGAGACACACATCTGGCTTGGATTGAACATCCCTGTGTCTAATTCAATCTCTCGCTGGCTGCGTTGCCTCACAGCGCTGCCTCGCCGATGTAAATAGATTTTATTGAATTTATCCCGGCGCAGATTAAATCCATTCGTGCCTTTTCATTAGCTCTTGAAAAGTGAGTACACAGTAAATAGGAGAACAGACGCACTCACAAACAGGGGTGAGGGGCTGGTGGACCGGGCTTCCTGCCACAGACCTGCGTGCTCACCCCGTGTTTGTTTTGAAACCTGCCCCGGTTGAGGAATCGTTCAGATTGCTCATTTTGACCATATTAGTCCATCGCATCGAGTTCCCTTTTCCTTTTTTGTTGGGAATCCTGAGATTTACGGCTTGATGACCTCCCTCGCGCTTTCAGGAGCATCTTGTGGAGACGGGACAAAGGCGGACGAAGCCAAGTTGAACGCACCTCGGCACGTAAACGACCTCTGATACAGAAACACGGAGTCGGTAGGTAAATCTACCCGGTGTCGAATAGACACGCAGATTTAAAGTGGGTCTAATGGAGCCGCGCTGGACAGACACCAAGCTGTGGGTCAGCAGTTTAAGCTGCAGGACTATCAATTCATGGAGCGGGGGGCGGGGGGGGGGGGGGGGGCCCGCCGGGACAGGGGGGGGGGGGGGGGGGGGGGGGGGGGGGGGGGGGGGCTCGCAGGATCATGGGAGCCCTCGTGTCTCACATGTGTAAGTGTGCGTATGTGCGCGGGAACACGTGAAAACATGGCCGCCGCCTGGGTGATTTACGGCGAGCGGAGCGGCGGGTGAGTTTCTTGGTGGGGTTCCAGTTTTTGAGAGGTTCAACATGTGTGTTTGACACAGCACGTAAATACACGTGTACACACACACACACACACACACACACACACACACACACACACACGGGTAAACATAGTCTACGTTCAGCAAGGGTGTATTTTGGAGAAAGTGAGCGCTTTAACGCCCGGGCCCGGTCCAAACCATTACTGGAGTGTTTCTTTCTGTACACAAGACCTTTAATTTTCTTAAACATCTCCATCTGAACAAGTGTATGAGCCTCAAACTTGGGAACATTTACATAAACACCACCTTGAGCCAGGTGTTACACTAATCACGTCACTCACGCGAGTTGTTTCGTCCAAATAAAACGGAACGACCCTTTAACCTCTACAGGAGAGGGATATCTGCAAATGCTCAAATGTGCATTCAAGGCCAGTGGCAACAAACCCGACATCAACAATCCATCCCAAACAACGGGAGAGTGTTGTTGTGGTTTACAGGTGAGAGACACACGGCTGTGAATTTCAATGATGCTCATCTTGAGCCGCGGACTCGCTAACAGTCCCAATAGCTGTGCTAACGAGGAGGAGCGGACATTTTTGTTGTTTTTGTTTCCAGTGCGCGCGTGAACATGGAGACATCTCGGCACTTTTTGGAGGACGCGTGGACGAGAGGCTGGAACTCGAGGGGGAAAAAGGGCTGTTGCGCAGAATAAGTGAATTTATGAGGACAGAGTGTTAAACATAACAAACGTCTCGGGATCAACCCCCACGTAACGTTTTCTGTTACAATCCTGGGAGACGAGGCTGAGCTCATCATCAGACTCCAAACTGTCTGACGAGAGCTCTGATAATGAGGTTCTTTATGGCCGCATGGGTTCGCAGCCCCTCGTGAGGAACGCGACCCCACTCCCTCCCACACACACGCCGCAGCCCTCCTCCTGTGGACCATTCGCTCGCGGTTTATAATTCCTCTCCGGTGGAATCTGGGGAGCCGGGGATTGAGGGGCACCTCAAACTGGCCGTCTTCCAGAAAATACCACACGAGACATAGGCCCCGCCCCCTTCTCACCTGCTCCGGTTTTCTGCTGGGCCGGTCCGGGCGGGATCCCGCCCAGGGAGAAGGTCAAGACGTCCAGGCCTCCGAAGTCTTGGGTGGGGTGCTGGATGACCCTGGGGTGGGCGCTGTCCACCCGGAGCACGGTGGCCGAGCCGTTCTTCACCAGCTGCAGCGTGTGCCACTGACCGTCCGACATCAGCACGTCGCCCACCGTGCGCTCCACTTTACCCCCTACGCCGGCGTCCGAGATGTACTGCAGGTTTCCGTTCCGCAGCTGGGGAGGAGAAGAGCAGGGAGGACGTTCACGGCCGGTGGAACAAAAGGTGCCGATGTCGTCGTTTCTGAATAAAACATGAGTCTAAAGTGCTGGAGCCGAAACATCTCCCTCCCTCCTGAAGGGCCGATGGCACCTGAAGGTTGTGCCAGAGGGTCGTGGATGGATCTGATTGCTCAGTCCTCTGGTGAAAGCCCCGCCCTTCCCACACACGATCTTGCACTGCTGAGGGCAGAGTGGAGGGGACAGCGTGGGGAGAACAGCTGCGGTTGAGTTAGAAGTGCTATGACATCATCCGTTACTGAGATTTCAAAATAACGATCACAAAACTTCATTTTATGAATAATAGCACACGTAAAACTGAGGATTGGCGTCCGGCTGCTGGGGCGAAGGACTGTAAAGTGGAGTTTAGGCTCCGCCCACCTGCGCTGTGTTGTGGCTCAGACAGGCTGCTGTAAATATTCAGGTGCGACTGCGGCGGAACAGAGGAGGTGAAGGGAACCAAAATGGAGTCCGTTTGATTGAGTCGGCATTGCAGACGACAGTGGAGCAGTTGGTTTTACGGGTCGGGGTTAAAGGGACAGTGTGTGAGATTCAGGTGAGCATCCATGACTACGATTGGTGTACATCTAATATGCATTATAACAATAGGGATGAATCTATGAATCTATCTATCTATTATCTATCTATCCATTCATTCATTCATCCACCCCCCCCATTCTCTCATCTCTCTCTCTCTCTCTCTCTCCCTTCCATTTAAGGGGGCGGGTCCAAATTCTTTGACAGATTTGAACATTAGAAAAGTACAGCAATAGTTACCTGGAAATGAGTCACTTTTATAAAGTTATAACTCACTCGGTTACTGAATGAGATACTTTGTAGGTGAAGTAACTCGTTACTTTTTTTAAAGTAACATGTTCAACACTTCTGAACGGTTCCATTGAGTAAGTTCAACAAGAGTTCATGATGATGAAGACTTGGAAAAATTGCAGTAAAACATGGTTGTGACTGTACGACCTACTTCTATTGAGCATTTACGTGTGTGTGTGTGTGTGTGTGTGTGTGTGTGTGTGTGTGTGTGTAGCACGTGTGTGCATAACAGCAGCCATTAGACTATTTTATACTTTCCATATGTAAAGAAACAGACTTAATTCAAGATAACAATAATCTAATTTCATCGGATAACAAACAGCACTGAGTTTTGGCTGAGTTCAGTTCCTACCGTCTCAAACCCAAAGAGTGGGTTCAGCCCGAGAAACAAGAATTTAAATTATAGTCTTAACGTTCAGATAAATATTCATCAGCAAATCAGACCTGACAAGATGATAAACATCCTGAATCATTGAGTCTGAATGGTTTCCAAGCGTATGATTACAAAAACATCTACACAAACGCTGGGTTTTAATGAAACGTTGTCTGATCAGTGAATCACAGCATCAGCATAGATGTTGAGTGACTGACAGGAGGTCTCACTCGCACTGTTTTCTGAATCTGCTGCTGCTGCTGCTGCTGCTGCTGCTGCTGCTGCTGCTGCTGAGGTCAGAGATCGAAAAGAGAAAACGCAGCTCCAGAGATCATAAATCTTTTCCCAGGGCGGGACGCACCGCACTTAATCATGTTCTCACAACTGTGTGTGTTACTGTGTGTTTGTGTGTGTGTGCGTGCGCGCGCGTGTGTGTGTGTGATCGGAAGCTTGTTGATGTCTAATTTTGAGAAAAATAAACACGACTTTAACAGAAATTCATCACGTTGGCATGGACAACAAAATTTGCGGCTGTATGTGACAATCTCAAGTGCGTGCGCGTGTGTGTGTGAGTGTGTGTGTGTGTGTGTGCACCGCAACCCCATGGAAAAGTAATCCCATCCCCTCCCTTTCAAAGACCCCAAAAATCAGCAATGATAAGTAGCTTCCGGAGGAAAAGATTGAAAATGGGAAAAGCAGAAAGTCCCTGAAGCCAAAGAATACGGAGAGAGCGGCTAAACCTGGAAAACCAATCATGGAAGTTTATCTATTCAACATCTTGTTGCTTTTATATCTCACTATTTTATATATAGTTCTCCGCCTCCACATATACCTACAGGTTTATATACGTACATGGTGCATTCCCCTGCCACCCAACTGTTTTTAAAAAAAACTCTCAGAATAGAAAACTATGAAGCTGCAGCGAGCACCAGTACGTTTGATAGTTAAAAATAAAGTGGGCGGGGCTTAGTGCGACGGGTGAATAGAAGGTGGAGGGGGAGGGGTTCAGGATGAATGAGCCTGCAGCAGGAATCATTGGGTGGAGTGAGACAGGGGGCGGAGCCATGCAGGATAAGAGGAACGGGACGGGTCCCAGACAGAGTGGGCGGAGCCATGATTTGTGGCGCACGGGTGGAGACCACGTAAGTAGACGGCGTTCAGATATGTGTTTGTTCTCCATCCATTACAACGTACAACTCACTGTACGTACAGAGTTCACTCCCTCAGACCTGAGGCGGCTGATTTGAACTTTGAACAACTTAAAGGTTCAGTCTGTAGGATTTGGAGACATCCAGTGGTGAAGTGGCAGGTTGTAGCTAAAGTGATACGGCTGTCTGTTATTCTTAAAACTTCAAAAACGTTTAATTTGCCAATTCTGCTGATGCAACATGGCCGCCTACGCAGAGAGGCTCTGCTCCTGCTCAACAGTAAGACATGCAGGTGATTCAACATTCTTTAGAATGATTTATGCAAATAGATGTTGACGACCAACTTCAATTTACGTACTGCGCCTTTAACCATTGACTCATGGTCAGTGCGCGATGTTACACAGGTTTTGTTTTGTCTTTGCATTTATTGATTACATTTTTGACTGAACATATAACTGTATATTCACTGTAGTTTTGTGAGGTATAAAACTCTGATTAGACAAAAGTTGAACTCTTGATTCTTATTCAATCCTGAATCAATTAAAACGTTGAAATGTTAATTTCACCTAAACGTATATCCTGAATAAGAATACAACTTTACACGCAACTAAACGCCCCTACACTTCTGTATGAAGCCGTTCAACTCGTTAGCGTGCTGATACAGGAAGCGAGCAAAACGTTACACCGCCACCTACTGCCCTGGAATATGTACTGCAGCCTTTTCACGCATGTAAAAAATGTCCGATTTGGAAAACATCCCTTGTAACCTTGGTCCACACCTTTTATTTTGAAACTCTCACCTTCACTGTGGTGTAGTTGCTGCTCTCCTGCACGTGCAGCAGCGTCCCGCTCTTGCTGCGCGTCCTGAACTTGACCTCCAGGCTGCTGGGTCCGACGGGGTCCGTGGACGACGCCCCCTGGAGGGAGCGCTGGAGCAGGACGTCGCGCTTGCGTCCCAGTTTCAGGGAGTAGTCCAGACGTCCGGTGCCATCCAGAGACAGAGCGGTGTCTGCCGTCATGTCTGTGGGAGAAAGTTGGAGGAACTTTTCAATCCAACGATGACTCAGCAAATTTCCCCCCCAAAAAAAAAAAAAAATATGTCGAAATATAAAATCTTTCCTCTCCGCCTGCTGCCGCTGGAGCAGGAACCAGTCCTAATGACTTTCCTCGTCTGACTGCCAGAACCACAGATTGGACCTTATGAATATTTTTCTATGGCTGAGAGATGTAGGTCAATCCCCTGAATGGTCTGTGTGCCCTTGAGCAAGAGTATGAATGAACACTGGATATACGTGGTGGATTAGGAAAATTAAATAACTGTACCTCAAGTGTGAGAGTAAAAGGGGGAAAATCCACAGCAGGATGTTTTTGATGTTCCCAGTTACCCAAGTACAAATACAATAATATTATAATTGGTGGTACTGCGGAACGTACATGTTGTTTGGAATGGAATTGTTGTAATGGAAATACAACTATACGATAACAGCTGTGCTAGGTCCTTTTGGTAGCTCTAATATTTTACTTTTATATACACCTGGATACCTCACACTCTATATTGCAGTAACTTTATCCAAAGTATCTTTTATGCAAAAGCTTGAATTCCAGTCCAACAAGATGGCGGCACCTGGTAGCGCTTTGAGAATTCGATGTCGCCAACTAGTGGACGGGTGAAGCGATATCAAGGTGACGCGTAAATACCAGCGCACAACCACGAATATACACAACGTGCCATCTGTGCACATCTGCGAGTATGAATAAGGGGTCGGCCATATTGAAATTCATCCTCTCACGATTTCATAATGAATCGACACAAAATGTAAATAAGTTCATCAGAACATAATCGAGCTCTAACTTTTGCTGTATCGATTCCACGTAAAGCCGAGCGCAGCACGAGTTCCCATAAAGTTTTTACCGTCTGCGCAGACGGTCCAGCTGCAGTTGTGCATATATCTGCTCTCTCTCACTCTCTCTCTCTCTCTTCTGTGGAAACTTGTCTCTCACTCTTCAGTCTCGGTATCTGCACATTTGTCCATAAAGTTTTTACCATCTGCGCAGATGCTAAACCTCGTTATCAACCCCTCTCTCTCTCTCTCTCATGTAAGAACTTGTCTCTCTCTCTCTTCAGTCTCTGTCCATTGGAATCTGTTGCATGTCTAGAGTGACCATAATGTCTGACCACCTTCACTCCTGCCACCACAAGAATTCTCTGGCAATCGCAGCAGCAGCAGCAGCAGCAGCAGCAGCAGCAGCAGCAGCAGCAGCAGCAGCAGCAGCAGCTTTAAGCTTGACTCAGTTCCCTGATCTTTCATTTTGCATGTTTAAAAACACAAAAGGCTTAAAAAAATAACGCTCTGGCTGCTGCAGTTAGACATGAATCAAGCGCTGCACGCAGCAGTTTGATGACTCACGAGGGAGATTCATAAATAACCAGGATAAAAATACTATTTTAGATCCGTGCAGACGCTCCTCCTCCTCTTCCTCCTCCTCCTCCTCCTCTTCCTCCTCCTCCTCCTCCTCCTCCTCCTCCTCCTCCTCTTCCTCCTCCTCCTCCTCCTCTTCCTCCTCCTCCTCCTGCTCCTCAACCTCCTCTTCCTGCTCCTCCTCCTGCCCCTCCTCCTCCTCCTCCTCCCCCCCTCCCCCTCCTGCTCCCCTCCTCCCCTCCTCCCC
>JAFBJT010007088.1:87685-103685 GCA_016785325.1 Chascanopsetta lugubris
GATTGCTTTTATAAAACGACCAAATGTATAAACCAGAATCAGCGAGATCTCTTCAACGATAAAACAAATCTCTCTTTTACCATCGATTCATTCCCTTCATAACAAAAACAGCTTTGCTCTCTCTCTCTCTCATGTTGTTCTAAATGCTTAACTGAAGTCCAAACATGTGGATGAGGAGGAGAGAAGAGGAGGGTGAGATACAATCGTGCCATTCAGTGACCAGTGAGCAGTGAAGGAGTGAGGGGAGTGAAAGAGAGAACATGGGAAGCAAATGCGCCAAGAGTAACGAATCAAAAAGGAAAGGGTGAGTACGACGGCACCGAGGATGTTCACTGAAAGAAAGCAAAAACGTTGGAGGGCGAGGAAAGGAGGAGAGAGGAGGGAGGGAGAGAGGAAGGAAGGAGGGAGGGAGGAAGGAAGGAAGGAAGGAAGGAAGGCGGGAGGGAGGGAGATGCTGGTGCTTTGCAGTCGCACTGAAACTTCAGGTGTCGTGGAAATCTTTCAGCAGCGTGCGCCGCCTCTGCTCTGCGATGTGCATCTGATTCTCCAGATCCTGAAAGAAACACGTCATGACGGTTTTAGCCTCAGAGACGATCTAAAACACACGGGTCAAACTCGTGGCCCAGGGGCCAAATGTGGCCCGCGAGAGCATTTTATGTGGCCCTGCGAGGGCTCAAAGGCATTGTCCAAAAATAAGTGTCTAAAGCATACATTGCCCAAGAACTATAGTTAATTACACATGCCACTTTTTGTATGTATGTAAATGCATACACAATATTTATAACTTGAAGAAATGATAATCAAGTACGAAGACTTTCATAATATGTCCGGTAGTGATCACGTTTACGGCCACAATTAAAACCGGCCCCTTGAGAGCGACTACGATGCTTTTGTGGCCCTCGGTGAAAATGAGTTTGACACGTGATCTAAAACATATTTCTACACGTGAGCAACGTACCAACATGGATGGACTGATGGGCCAATCCCTCCCAGTACCACTTTCTCACCACTAGAGTGAGCCACGAGTCACTACAGCATTCAGTTAGACTGGTACGCGACACTGAGGTGATTGTGAATCCACAAATATGTCAGTGTGTAACTGTTTTGTAATATCTTCAGAAGTGGCAAAATGGCCGAAATCGAACGCACGGTTAGAAACCGAAGCCACTCAAAGGTGTGAAAAGATTCTAATCATGTCGCGGTGTCCCGGTTGTCCATGTCTCACCCCTCTGTCACTGGCGCTGAGCTCCCCCTCTCCTCCCACAACTCCACCGCTCTCATAGCTGTCAGCTCTCTCCACCTTCCAGGACAGGTTCTCTATCTCCGCCTCCAGCTGAGCCTGCTGGTACTCAAACTGCAAGAGAAGAAAACGCAAATCAGGCCACCGACACCGGAAATAACAGCGTCCGAAGACGGCGTGGACACAATGAGGACACGAAGAGGCGAGGGACGCGCGTCTCACCAGTTTTTTGCGCGGGCCGGACTCCATGTAGTAGGCGTAGGGGTACGTGTACTGCAGCGTGTAGCGGCACTGCAAACAACAACAACAACAACAACAACAAGAGTCGCATGTAAACCACCTTGAATTATACAGCGTGGTTACACATTTATGTGTTCACACGGCATGAAAAGGTTCACACCGACGCCTGAGATCGGCTTAAAGTAAATCAATTCAGTTTTTTTCTTCACCTCCCAAACCCTGTCTTCATTTACCCATTAAGCTTCATTCCATCGACTATGTCATTCTGACTCAAAACTGCCCTTGAACATAGACGATAACAACTAAGTCTGACTTAAATCATTGTCCAACTCAGACCAACACAGCCAGGTTGAGTATCACTACTCCAGTAGGTAAACAATGAGTCCCAAGGCTAAAAGGCATTGAATGTCCGCCTCTAAATAACACCACAACACACAGGTGTGGCACTAACTGTGACCAGGTGTGAGACAGTTGCCCTTGAGAGTGGCAGCACCTTAGCCAGGAGCTTTGCCGCGTTATGCAGGTACTGCCAGTCGATCCAGGTTCCCAGGTTGTTCATCACTCTCTCTTGGATCTTCTCCTGGATCCTCTGGTACGTCTGAGCCTCCAACTGCAGGGACTTGTTATGATTCTCCCACTGAGAGACACCAGGAGAGTGAACAGATGTTCAGGATGACAAATGAAATTCAATAAGACAGAGGAGTGTGTGGGGTGTGTGTGTGTGTGTGTGTGGGGGGGGGGGGGGGGTCAGGGTTTTTTTCACTGTAAAAGGCATTGAATGTCCGCCTCTAAATAACACCACAACACACAGGTGTGGCACTAACTGTGACCAGGTGTGAGACAGTTGCCCTTGAGAGTGGCAGCACCTTAGCCAGGAGCTTTGCCGCGTTATGCAGGTACTGCCAGTCGATCCAGGTTCCCAGGTTGTTCATCACTCTCTCCTGGATCTTCTCCTGGATCCTCTGGTACGTCTGAGCCTCCAACTGCAGGGACTTGTTATGATTCTCCCACTGAGAGACACCAGGAGAGTGAACAGATGTTCAGGATGACAAATGAAATTCAATAAGACAGAGGAGTGTGTGGGGTGTGTGTGTGTGTGTGTGTGTGGGGGGGTCAGGGTTTGTGTCCCTGAAGGGTTCATTTCAGAATCAGACCAACTCACCCTCTCGAAGTAGAAGAGGTATTTCTTCAGGGCCTCTCGGGCCTGAGCCTGCTGGCTCTGGTTGACTATATCAGGGTTCTCTTTGTAGCGGCTGCACTCGTAGTATTCACTGCCGTGAGTCTTCCAGTCACCCAGACACATCCAGCAGAAGTCTGTCAAGAGGACACACACAGTCAGAGTCAGAGTTGGGGGGCGGGCAGACGGACTGACACAAACACTTCGAGGAGTAGAAGTCATGTGTTTCTTTAAACGACGACAGTTATGATCGGAACGGAACTGTTACTTTCTGACGCGCGCGCTCTCAGTCTGCTGGTGGGAGAGTGGTCACGTGAACGAGCGCGCTCTCGGTCTGCTGGTGGGAGAGTGTTCACGTGAACGAGCGCACTCTCGGTCTGCTGGTGGGAGAGTGTTCACGTGAACTATAGGAAAGGTACGCTTAAATGACGTCTGTTGTGATCTGGCGCGATATAGAAAAAGAATTGATTTAATGAACTTGATCTTCCAGGGGAGGCGGGTGGTGCCGTTGGGGGGTGGGGGGCCCAGTAGAATGTTTGGGGGAAACACCGCTCTGGTTTTACATCAGGGTTGATACGGCCCAGCCATTCTTTGGTTGTGGTCAATCAACAATTTTTTATGTTTCCAGATGAACAAATATGTTTTAACTCCATCTTTAAGATGTAAATACTAACAAATTCGGATCTGTCACTTGGAAGTTTCTCATTTAGCATTTGGATGAATGGCTATTTGAGAGTGATGAGGCGACACGTACCGTGTTTGCACTTGGAGCATTGCTGAAAGAGAAAACATGGAGAGAAATGAAATGAAAGGAGCGAAAACTTCATTTTGACCATTTGAAGGTGCAGCGTGTAAGATTTAGCGACATCTAGAGGTAAAGTTACATGCTGCAAGCATCACCTCAACCTTCTGATCATGCAGGAGAACTCGCGGTAGCTCTCAAGTTGTGTTTCAAGTCAAATCACGCTTCTTATGTCCACTCTGCACAAACACAGCGGCCCCCAGAGAGAGGACCCACTCCTCATGTAAACATACAATAATGGGCTCATTTAATCTGAGATGATAATAAATGCATGAAAATGTCTGTATGTAATTATTTTGTAATATTCGTAGAAGTGACCAAAATGACCGAAATCGTACACACTGCACCTTTAACACAAACACTGACTTGAATGAAGCTGCTCAAACTTAATCATTCAATGTTTCTATGAAATCAGTTCATTCCAGGAGTCAATCAACAAAATATTAAACCCGTCAACCTCTTTTTATTCGGTCCGAGTTCTCTTTACCGATCAAAACGTTAAAAAGTCATAAAGTTCAACTGGAAGAAAAAACTATTTGGGCATAACACCATCGACACTTCACAAGTTCCTCTGATTCATCCCTCCATCAAAATCCTGCTTCCCTGCTTTTGTGAAATTCTAAAAATAAAGAAAACAAGACAAACAGACACAACGAGGAGCAAAGAGGCAAAGTGTGACGACTCACCATGTGATTGCACCCTCCATTTTTCTCGATGCAGATATTGCACTTTGGACACTATGAGAGAATATTCATCATCAATTATTTCACGGTAACATTTGAAAGTAAATTTTAAAAAAAGTACATATGGGCGTGTCCACGTGCAGCTCCATCATACATCTTTAGTGTGTGCGCTGATGTAGTTGGCCGTCTCCGAGTCGTCAGCACATTTGGTCAGCCACTTTCGGATGGTTGCACAGTCTGTGGGCGCGTGGTACATTTGACGGCATTTAAAACTGGGAGGAGTCAGAGGACAGAGAAGTCACGTCAACATTTAAAGGGACATTTACAGAACCTGGACTTAAAAAAAGAACACGTTGATTTTCGGATAAATGTGCCAAACGGCTCAAGTGTTGCTTGTGTGCATCTCCTACCAGAAGACCTCACTGCAGCGGTTACACTGCACCCTGCGCGCCCGGGGCTCCTGCACCTTGATGACTATGGGACAGTCCGCACCGGGACACAACTGCAACTGGAAGTGACTCTGCAAGTCAGAGACAAAACACTGAGATACAGACCCATCGTTGAGACGATACCATATCATAATAATCCCTTCCCTGGGAATCTCTGAGCTGGAGAACATGGTGTCCCCCCCCCCCCTTTTCCCCCCACGCGTTACCTGCAGACACAAACAGACTGACACCCACATACGTGAACACACCTCGACATAGTCTCTGAAGAGGTAGCGTCTGTATTTGTCCTTCAGCTCTTCTCCCGCCAGCAGCGGCAGGACAAAGTCTTCAGGCATCTGCAGGGAACAGTCCTGCGCCATACAGGACACACCTGCACGCACACACAGTTGATCATTAATACAACTCTGCGCGTGGGGGGGGGGGGGGACACTTACATGTGAGGCAAAGAGGACAACGCAAACCACAGCCCTGTAACTGAGGCAGAGCCGCAGCGCGTGAGGGTTTCTCGAGTCGCCCGGAAAGTGGGCGTGTCATCGCGGGCCGACCTTCGTCAGGTAGGTTTGAAAACTCTCACCGCACACCCGCGAGGACTTGGTCGCAGGGACAGACTCGCGCGGAGAAAGGCAACGGTGAACCGAGGACGAAGACGCTGTCCCGCACAAACCGCGCTGCCACGCGCTCACGAACACAGAAAACACACACTTTGAATTTTCGTTCCGGTTCAGTCCAGATTCAACGCGACGGTTCGCGTCAAACTTCCGCTGGCAAGGAGCCAAGCCATTACATCGTCGTATAACATCAGTTAACTGGAGCGATTATTATTATTATTATTATTATTTCATGCTGGCACTCCCTATACCGTTAAACGTGGTGGTTCGTGTGTTTACGCAGAGGTTGCTGGTCACTAACCCCGCCCCCTCCCTTCTGACTGATTGGTTCCTGGCCGAGGACCAGCTTTGATGATGTCACACGCGCACACACAGCACTCACCCACTCCCATGCCGTCTTTGACCAATACGGTGCAGTGCTGCTCCCAGCATGCTTTGCAGAAGGAGTGCTGACAGGGCAGAGCCAGCAGTGAGTCTCTCCGTACCACTTGTAGACATACGCCACACTGGGGGGACAGAGGGGCCTGCAGACAAACAACAACAACAACAACAACAACAAGGCATCAACACACAAGCAAACGCACAAACACACCTGCGTGTTCGGTTACGAGGCGTTACTCACAGTGACTGATCTGCAGGAGCTGATGGGCTGGACCAGAGCGTCCGACAACAGCAGAGACGAGTTGGACTTATATCTGTGGTGGGGGGGGGGGGGGGGGGGGGGGGGGGGGCAGAGAGAGTGAGGAAACAGCACAAACGTAGCAGAGAAGAGGATAAAAGCCGGAGGCCAAGGACAGCAGGTGAGACGTACCTGTCCAGTATCTGTGAAACCTGCCAGTGAAAATGTACCAGGATCAGTTTTGCGACTGCAGGTAAAACCTGCGCGAGACAGAGACAGAGACAGAGACAGAGACAGAGACAGAGGTGGAGTGAGGTCACTTCAGCGACGCTTGACACGACACGATGCATCAGTCACAGATCAGCGACTCGGCCGCTGGCTCATCGTGAAGCTCACGACCCTCGGCTCTCACTTTGCCGGTGATGCGCAAAGTAAGACTCCGTGATGATTTTTCAAACAGCAGAAAATACTGCAGGTTTCGCATTAGGTCAGAGGCGGACGATACCGGCACATCACCTCCAGGCCAGAGTGAGTCTACTCAGGTTCACCGACCTCAGGGGGAGGGATCCATCCATTCACCATCTTTGACGGAGGAACACACCCACGCCCCTGGGAGCCGCTCGGTGCTTCTGACACAGAACTGAGCTGCTCCCACGTGTGGTTATGTGTGAACGCGAAGGCGAATCAGCACAAAGTCAAACCAGTGACAACACCACTCGTTAGCAGTGTTAATTAGAAACCTCAGTTCAGATGATGTGAATAAAAAGGGGTCGTTCGAGGATAATGAAAACACAGTTTGCATTCATGTTAAAAGACAGTGATTAAAAACTAGAGCATCATCATTTTCTGATCCAATTCCGCAAAGTGAAATCGCTTTAAGACTTCCACAAAGCCGCGTCCACAGAGACGGCTCACTATAAACCTGAACGATCAGCCGAAACATTAAAAATAATATTCTGTTTTAATATTATATATATATATTATATATTTTATATATATATATATTTTATAATGTTTAAAACACTCTACATCGAGAGGTAATATTGGCCTAGTGTCTGATTGGTCCCAGATTCAGTCTGCGGCACGACAACAAACCCAAACACATACTCAGGGACAAACAGGACCATCTTCAGGGACAAGTGGAGAACAGGGAGTCCTCCTGCAAACAGCTGGTGAGACCACAGCTCCAGAGGACAGGGTCAGAGCGGGATTACGGCAAAAGACTAAGTCGACTGATTTATCTAGAATAATGTATCTTGTTTTAAAAGCAGAGGATTTGTCACAACAAATGATTCTTGTTTTTTTTTGTTTTTTTTTGTTTAACCCACATAAGAGTCAAATCCTGTTTTGAACCTCCTGGGATTCTGTACCTCCTCCATACAAGCACTGCTGGGCTATTTTAGCGTTTTCTACTCAAACTGAGACGTTTATGCAGCTAGTTTTGTGTTGTTTTAAGCACGAACGAGTCCTAAAGATTTGACCGGCGCCATCGCTGGCGGGCAGCCCGCATCGTGTGAGTCAAGGAAAGACTTGGCGCTCATTTCCCTGTCAAGACTCTTTTCGGTGTTTAGGAGCAGAGGTGAAAATCCACCTGCCAAGAAGGCGAATAAATCGTTTTTTGGGACCTGGAGGTGTCTCATCCTTTCAAACGTAAATACTGGGGGCTCACCTTCAGTACGGCCGCCACGGTGTTGACCTCCTCCGTCAGCACCCTTTGACTGTCTTTGTACGTCAGACACGTGAACTGGTACTCCTCCGGGTCAAAGGAGTCAGCGCCCTGTTGCTCCACATCGCTGGCCACATCCTCGTAGTAGCCTGCAATGTCTCCCTGGTCGTCCTCCTCCCCTCCGTCGTCATCATCCTCTTCAGAGTTCACCCCGAAGTCTTCCTCGTTGCTGTCCGATGCCTGGCTGTTCATGTCCACGGACATCTAGTCGACCCGGTCAGTGGCCCAGACAGGTAGACGGCCTCGCCCACCTGTTGGATCCCAGCGGTCCGATTGGCTGAAATGGCTTGTTCTAAAGCCCCGCCTCTCCTCCCCACCTGCTGGTGTCCCACCTCAGGGTCACGCCGCCTTCTCGTCCGCGTCAGGCACAGAAGCAGCGCGCTCAGCAACAGCGAAAGAAGCAGAAGAAGTCACACTCCCCGTCACTCATTGGGAACAATGGCAGGGGGATGATCTGAGAGAAGAACTGAAAGACTGGAGAGAGAGAGAGAGAGAGAGAGGGAGAGAGAGAGGTGTGGAAGGATGGGAGACGTGATGCATGAGTCCAGAGGAAGTGGGGGAAAGTCTCATTGATCATTAACTGTCACTGACAGGAAGCACCCATCACTTAACAGAGGTAGTTATAGATAGTGGGGTGGAGTGATAAGAAAAAAAAATATTTGAAAATAGCAAATGAAATCATTTGGACCGACTTAGTTCACTTTAGTTATTAAAGGGGGCCTATTGTGCCCATTCAAGGGGCTCTCTATTTGTTCTTTAGCCTCTATTATGACGATAAATGGTATTTAGAGTCTCGGAAACGCTTGTTTATTTAAATGAGCCCCTTCAAAAGTCAGGGATTCCTTCTAAGAGTCAAACGCAGGGTTTTGCCCCCCCCTCCTGAAATGTAACTATCTCCCGATTGGCTGATTGGGAGGCGATCCCAGCTTGGCTGAAAATGTAGGCTAGTCCCGCCTTCTAAGCAAGCAAGTTTCACACTTACAGGTGGCTCTCGGCCGACAGCGTTCTCTGGAAAACATAAACATTGCAAGGAGAAGCAACGTCGCTGCGTCGTCGTGCGCGCGCCGGGTCGGTCCGAGAGCCGAGACAGAAATGACATGCTGATGCGCAAATAAGACAAATGAGATAAGTTTAATCGGTGATTTAATAAAGGAACAAGTTAGAGACCTGTTCTATAGGAAAGGTATCCTTCAATGAGCTTGTGCCATATAGAAAATTTAATTAATTTGATCCTCGGGGGGGGGGGGGGGGGGCGGCGCCCCCCCAAAAGGGGGGGGGGGGGGCAGCGCTCCCCCAACAGAATGGTCGGGGAAACACTGGTCTTTATTGAACACAGTGTTTAAATGCCCACTGCGTTGGTGGAAAAAAAAGGAAGCGCACCCTCGGATTTCATAACTGCTCAAATCTCATTTGAAGCCAATAACCTCAAACATGCGCTTTGAGGTTGTTGGATCAGATCTGCTTCAGCCCGGACTGGTTCTGAGGACAGGAAAAGCAGCAGACCTCCCTGATGATATCAAACCACGGGTGGAGCGACACACGGGTTCCTATTGAAGCGTTGGGTACAGGACGTTCGGTTCGGTGCAGGGCCGCGCGCCGCACAGGGCAAGATGCCGTCGCTCGTGAGAAAAGCCGAAACATGATGCGCGCACACACATCAACCTCCCATCAACACTCCGCCTGCACCCCCCCCCCCTGAACTGTGTTGAAAATGAACCGAACCGTGACCTCAAAACAGCAGAGCGTATCAAACTATATCAAACTAGTTTTTTTTTTTGGAAAAGGCTTCCTCTCGAGTGACCTGGTCCCAAAAAATACATTGAAGAACTGGAGTAAATACACCTTTGTTTGTATTTGGGCAATGGACACCATGTGACTGACGGACCCCCCTGCTCAGAATCTACTCCCACTCCTCCAAATACTTCTGTTTGGAAAACTCTGTGAGCCACGTGAGTCAGGGTTAGAGTGAGAAGAGCAGCTTCTGTATTTGCTTGTGTCTGCAAAACACAATTTACTGTTAACGGTGAGATGTCTTTCACATGTCGTCGGTTAGGAAACGGTAAACAATGCTGACACAGGCGTTTAAAATGTTTTGTTCAAAACACTGACTGGAGGCTAGTTGGCGATTTCATAGCCACAATTCTGGCGACACAGAGCCCGATTCTGCAGCAGGGATGCTGTTGCCAATTACTACAAAACTTTCCGCACTTTCTTCTGCTGTTGTGTAATGTCAACAGTGACACGACAGCAGAGTTTGGATAACCTCATCCATCCAGAGGACTGTTGACGAAGGACAACTCCACCATGGCGCTTGGTATAAAAAGAATTCCCCGTCCCCTCGGTGTTTCCTTCCCGAGGTTCCGCTCGTCTCTTCCAGCGTCCCTTCCTCCGCTCCGCTCGTCTGCCTCCAACTGGATTTTACGTCTTTGAGTCGACTCTTGCGCACGCACATCCTGTGGTTCTACATCTTAAAATACCGCCCATCAACTGTGCACATGCGGCACACGGGGCATGGGTTAAAGCTTAGTGCTGCGGTTTAGAGGATTAGCTGAAGATGCTTTAGCTTCGGGGATGAGGAGACACACTAACCAGAAGTAGATCTACCTGAGCTACACTGGACATAATGTCTTACATAATCAGATGTGTTGTTTTTTATATGTTGTGAGGACAAAGGGTCCTGGTACGGGGGGGTTCCTCGCATGCACCGCTATCTGTTTTCAGAAAAAATGTCGAGTATATAAATAAATAAATAAATAAGTCGGGATTGGATCAAATCGCGGAGGAGTGGACATTTTGCAAAGTGGACTCTAAGGACTACTTTGTCGCCACTCTCCCTCTTGCGCTGTTCGCCATGGTTGTTTTGATATCCGTGCTCATTCCTGATTTGTCCTTCGATGCTACTTCCTGTGTCCAACTCCCCTTTTCACTGACTACTGGCATCACGCGTCTGCAGTTGGATCAGGAAACCGGACCACACACCTAGACGGCGTCCAGAATCACGTTAAAAGCATGTTTGATTGACTGTGCCCAACTAGGGATCCAGGGAATTGTGGGTACGATCTGGCCAATGATGGCCTCGCGTGTCTTCAGCTTCTCTGTGTTTGGAATGAAGGAACGCGATTGTACGAAACGGCACCATCTAGTGACAGAAGGACTCGGTGTATCTGGCTCTTCCCTGATGTCCTGGTCTCGCCTCTCTTCGGGTTCATGGAATGGCGCCAGGTTCACTCGCTCCTTCCAAAGGTTGAGTTGGACACAGTGAGAGTTCCTCAGCGCGCGGACAACATTCACCAGTAAAGCATTCGCTTGTCAGAATGTCTCCCCCAGTGCTTCCGAGGTTTAGTCTGGGTGATCATCGTCTGCTTTGGATGTGGGATGTCAAGCAGAGTTCCCAACCTCCATGAGACGTTCACGGATTCCCTGTCTGATCTCCAGTGGTGCAGATCTGCTGTATACACCTGCGGGCTCCATCACTCCACACGAAAATCTTTGGGATGTGAGACGAGGCTCGGTCGGGACAGCGTGTGTGTCAGACGGCCCTTGTATCGGGCAGACGGACCCTCGTTCACATTCTGGCTAAAAATAGGAAGCAAAGTGGGTGACACACATCTTTGATAGGCTCGTGTATCGCAGCGAGTCCGGGACAGCTTCGTTTCGTGTGGGGGGACGAGGGGCCGCGGTTCAACCGCGTCCAACCCGGCTCGGCTGGAGCTGGACGTCGGTACCGGAGAGGAAAACGAGCGGCGGCGGAGTGATAACAACACGGAGCAGCTAGCTAGCGCACCGTTAGCCGCGTTAGCTTGCTGGCTAACGTGTCGGCACTTGTATTCAGCAGCGAAGTAACGGAATGTTAAACAAGCGAGTCTGGCTGCTCAAACTGCGATGTGCCTCCACGAGAGACGTGTCAATAATCGCGTTGGGGATTATTTATTCTATCGCGGAATAAGAATGTACGCAACAACGTCTCGGCTCGGTGAGCCGCCCCGTTCAGCGCTCCCTGCCGCTGAGCCCCCGCCTCTCACGCACTATAGTCCGGGGATTGAGATGTAAACAAGGCCTGCTGGTGCTCCGGAGAAATCAGACCACTTTCAACAAAACTGCCCTCGTTCCCTGCGCTGAGTGACGGCGGTGTTTACCTCCCGGGACAGCGTCGCCTCGGCCCGCGGTGACAGCCAGGAGCTGGTTTGGCGTAGGGGGGTAAATCCGGGGAGCCAGTTCCACTGTGTTCGCCTGGACGGTGGGCGGAAGATAGATGGTTTCAGTGGGTCTTATCAATGACATCACATCCGCCTCCTGCAAGCCAACACCTTCCCTCCACCCCTTCTTCAATTATAGGATTTATTTTATTAAAAAAAGAAAACAAGAAAACTCCTTTATGACGAATATAGAGTAGAATAGAATAGAATAGAATGTCTTTATTGTCATTGTACAATTACAATGGAATTGAGAGCAACCCTTCTTAGTGGAGATAAGAACATATAAAACAATAAAAACATATAAAACAATAAAAACCTATAAGAATAATAAGTATCAAATAAACACACACACACACACACACTGCATGTGAAGTGACAGTAAAGTGCATTACTTGAGAACTGTTCTTCAACCTGTTTGTCCTGGTTTTAATTGTCAAATTTATTTTATATGATATTTATTCAGTATCATATTTGTGGATTTAGAATGTCTAATAATACATTTAAAATCTAAATATCAAAAATAAATCTAAATATAAAACTGGAAAATGTGATCAAACTTTCCAATTGTTAAAAAAAATTGAATAAAAACAATGCTCCATGTGGTTTTGCATATACGGACCTTTACTGTGTTTCCTGTCTTGATCAAAGACAGAGTTGGATTAACTGTTTCAGGGCTGATGATGTACAGGTTGTTAGAGGTTTACGACTAATGACTGATGATTGATGCCATAATAACTGAAGCTGACGCCGGCAGCTAATCTTGGTATTTGGACCATTTTTTAAATTCCACTCCATAATGACTCAATGATAATTCCTGCATTTCAGTGTGCTGAACATGAACTTTTTTGCCTGGTGGACACATCGTTGAATGTCTCAAATTGAATAGATGAGTGGGTTCGGGTCAGGGGTCAGGGGTCAGGGGTCAGAGGTTAGTAGATTAGTAGTGAATCATCATGCTGCTTTTCAGAATCCCCCATGCTCACCTTCTTGGTCTGTGCAGAAGGCGGCAGAGATGGCAGGTGTAAATCTGAGTGGAGCAGCCACAGTCCTCCCTCCCGCTCTGAAGGTCCAGGATCGATGGCGTCATAAACAATGCATGGCTCTGTGGTGGGCTTCACGGCGGCGCCAGGGACCAGCAGACGGCGGCGCTAATGCGTTGGTAATTGGTCTCAAGTTGCTGAGGAGGAGGATCCACGGTCTGATGTGGCCATTATGAAATCATATTCCAGACAGGAAGTATTACACACAATATATTCATTTCAGCTGTGTTGTAGTTTTTGTTACTTTGTGTCTGTCGGAATCAGACTTTCTTCGGATGTAAAAGGTAGGATTCATTATCCCTTGCTCACTACTGGTAGTGCTTTATGTATAAACAACATACACACCAAGGATCACCACTGTAGAAACATTCAGTACTTTTACAAAGGCTAGTGACGCTAATCGCCAGATGAAGAGCAGCATGTCTCATGTTACCTCGATGTCTAATTGTAGCTGTTACTATTGTGTCCATGAATCCTGCACAGAGCCCTGGTCCTCTGGGTTCATGTCTCAGCACAGACCCTGCTCAGAGAGTTCAGTAGAGATTCGTTCCCTTCCTCATCACAGGTATTTTCCTTTGAAGCTCAGTTCTGGAGAGCTGAACTGTTTTAGATCAAAGGAATGGAATGTGACAGCAGAGCAGACAGCCAGGTCTGGCCTACCATCACAAGACTTTCCCCTATCGAGTACTAGGAATACTCTGAGGCTTGACATATGGCCCATCATCACGGTCTTGGCTGCAATCTCAGCTCATCTCCAAGACCAGAATCAGTGACTGAGACCAGACGATCCATATTTTGTTGTTGCTGTTGATCATTTTGACTCTCGAGACACAAATATCGTTCGTTTATCTCAATCACTCTGAAATGTCATTGAAAAACAACTCAAA
The DNA here is from genome assembly GCA_016785325.1 of Chascanopsetta lugubris. Taxonomy (NCBI): domain Eukaryota; kingdom Metazoa; phylum Chordata; class Actinopteri; order Pleuronectiformes; family Bothidae; genus Chascanopsetta; species Chascanopsetta lugubris. The sequence goes on from JAFBJT010007088.1 coordinate 101,353, forward strand.
CACTAACCTCCGTTGTTTTGCATATCTCTTGTTTGAAAATATTTCCCATACAAAAACATAAAGAAGTACACATGGCAAGGGAAGTCAAGAGGCAGGCACTAGAACTAGAACGCGGCGGGAAAACAGTGAAGGAACAGGAGGAAGCGACGTGATGAACCCAGTGTGCACCAGAACAGGGAGTGGTGCTGCCGGTCCTGGACTAACCTGGACCACAGCAGGAGTTATTCGCCATCCGCCACGCTACATCAGCAGAGGATGCCACTCCATATTATGCAGCAACGAAGACGGACTTTCCTCGATACCTGAGAAAGCGGAGCCCGTCGCAGTTTTCTGGGAGACATGACGGGTGGCGTGTCTCCATGCGATGTTGGACACGCGTCTTCAAACTAAGTGACACAGCTTTGTGGACCTGATCCCGGCTCTGCCTGTTCTCATTCACTGACATGACGGTATGACACGAAGACCGTGTGGAGTGAGCGCGGAGGAGGTTCGCTGCTACCGTGACGGTGAGACCCTCCTTGAGTTCAGGGTGATCCAGGTTGTCGGAGATGTGGTTTCAGGGCGTGAGCTGGTTAATCAGAACCACGGAACCATTCTACACCTTCTCAAAGGGGAACAACAGTTTGTCTTGTCCTCGTTTCTCTCGTTTAGTCGTCCTGGTCTTCGGTCGGCTGCTCTCCCTTCCCCCCTCCTCCTCCTCCGCCTGCATGTTCTGAGGCCAGGACATGGCCAGAGTTTCCGACGCAGTCTTAGCCCCGCCCCCCACCGCCTCCTCCTCGTCGGATGAAAGGTCATCGGCGGCGTCTCCGTGAGCGAGGCTCCCCGACTCCGCCTCCTTCTTTCCGTAGCGTCGCTTCAGTCGCTCTCTGATCAGAAGTCCTTTCGCCAGCAGAGTCCAGTTGGAAACTGCCCGTTTTTCTCTTTTCTGAAAAGCAGAAGAGAAGAAGCTGATCAACACACAGGAAACTGCAGAGAAGCTTATTCTCTCTTATTTTTAGTATCAAAAAGGGACCAGACGATATACAACTTTATGTCTGACAATAACAATAAAAAAACTTGTCGAGATGTTATCAATGGATTCAGTCAAAACAAAATGTGGCTTGTATTTTGAAATGGGCACAGGAAGTGATCCATGACATTAATAATATAAATAGCAGACATGTGAAAAATGTGTAAATGAGAAAGAAATCAACCAATAAAACATGATTAATGATCGATATGACAGAAAATAAACATCCTCCTCCAGTGATCCAGGCTTTTTGACGTGAAGCAGACAGAGAGTGGAGTCTGACACAAACCTCTCTCTCCTTCTGTTTCTGGAGCTCCTGATCTTCCATCCAGGCGGCTCTGAGGATCTCCTCATGTTCCTCACACACGATGTAACCGTCAGTCCTGGAACACACAGACAAACGCTGCGTCAAACTCACCCACGTGAGATTAGCAGTGAAACTACAGTAACTGACAGAGTCAATACATCAACATTTCTCTGGTTGTGGACGTACACGGCATGCGAGTATCCTCCGTGGAAGTCGAAGCCTGTGACGGCGGGGGCGGCGTCCATGTTCAGTTTCCTGGCCACGCGGTGCAGGTTGGACAGGCGGACGTGAACGCAGCCCACCGGCAACATGCAGGGCTTGAACAGGTAGACGTTACCGAAGTCGTTACGAGGAACCTGACGTGAATACACAGAAAACAAGTCAGTGACAAGGTCTAAAATGTATAATGTAAAATGTATAATACACGTATAAACCTATTTGTTCTATTTATAATATGCTATATTTCATAGGCAAGGGTTAAAAGGGTGAAATCGAGCACTGACTGTGGTAGTTCCAGCTGTTGTTACAAATGTGATCACAATAAGCACAGACAATGATGTGATCAATTATAACAGGGTTTATTAATAAGGCAATAATCATCTACAATAACATTACTTTATTATCAAACACTACAATAATTCAACTATACTAACAGACATACATTACAAGGAGGAGTAGGGAGAATGAGAAAGAGAGGAGAGAGAGAGAGAGAGAGAGAGAGAGAGAGAGAGAGAGAGGCGGTGGAGTCATGTGAGGGAGAGATTCATTTAGTGGAGGATAAACTGTGTTTGAGAACTTGCACTTGATGTGATCAGCCTGATAAGCTCACGTATCACTAGTTAAAGGACCAGCACTTGACCAGAAGAACTTAGGTTCACTGGCTCTGACCCGGTGTGGTGATATTGAGATGATTATCAACTCTAGCGCAGTTTCTGTGTGGACTTCTCTTTCTCTTTCCTTCCATCCCTTTCTTCTATTCCACAAACGTTTAGACCGCCTCGGAGTGCGGTTGTGGAA
>JAFBJT010007088.1:106469-122747 GCA_016785325.1 Chascanopsetta lugubris
CCCTCTTCCTTCTTCTGCAGCCGCCAGAGGTGATTGTACAGTTGTGATTTTACAGATCAGCAGATGGAAACATGCTGTGACTTTCTGGGAGGGGAAGCGTCCAGTGTTTGTGGAACCTGACCCTCGCCAATTCATTACCACCATTAAATTCAAGTCACAGAGCTGAGAATCTGTTCTCTCAAGATAACTACTACACGAGGCCAAGAGATGACTCTTCCGTGTTCAGGAGAACTGAGTGGTGTGCGACTAATAAGGCCGAACGCTGTCGGACGCGGGAGTAAACGTGGAGTTTCAGTGATATTGGATGATGAAGTCTGGGCTATGCAGCTGCAAAATGCAGCTTCATTACTGGATGTCACTATATCCTACACACTGTACCTTTAAAACATCATCAAATGAAAATGATAGATATCAATGTAACTCTATAACCTTCAAATCCAGAGTAGTTTGGTGAGGTGTTTAAAGGACCGGCTCCTCGTGTAAATATACCTTACTGGGCTCATTTAAGGGCATTGGAGAAAATTGTAATTCATGAAAATGTCAGTTTGTCATTAGTTATAGAGGTGACAAGAATGACCTAGATCTTACACAGTGACCTTTAATATAATGAATGGAAGTAGCCGGTTGACGGTGGAGAACAGTTTCCGTGGTCGGTTCCGTTGGTTGTCCGTAAAGCTGGCAGAGAACCGAGACCTCGCCAAGGATAGAGCCTCCCTGTAGGAGCCCCCCGGCTCCATGGAAGCCCCCGGCTCCATGGAAGCCCACGGGCTCCATGGAAGCCCACGCGCTCCATGGAAGCCCACGGGCTCCATGGAAGCCCACGGGCTCCATGGAAGCCCACGGGCTCCATGGAAGCCCACGGGCTCCATGGAAGCCCACGCCCGACAGTTACAAACAGTCCTGCTTTTAAGAGGGGCGAGGACATCAGGGCACTATTGTCCACCGGACCATCAAGGGAGTGTGGGGAGGATAAGGGGTGAGGTGAGATGCTGCCATGCTGGTCAGGGCAGGTGCAGATAGAGTCCTGGACGTCCTACACGTGAGGGCACAGCGCTCAGATGGATGTGGCTTGTTGAGGTGGAGGCCTCAGCTGAACGGAAACATGAGAAGTCCAGACGGAGCAGGACAGGTCACAGTAAACACGGTCACTTTGGCAAACGGCGTCTCTGCCTCACTTACACTTAAAGATAACGAGGGCAATTCAGAGAATGACCTGGCAACGGGTGTCGCTCACTCATCGGTTACATGGACTTCTGCCGCCGTCACACAGGATGAAAAGGAAGCTGAAGTGCCGGGAGATTCTGCACCATGAGAGGCATTAGAGAGCCGGCATGTTGGGGTGGATCCAGCTGCTTCCATATTGATCCTCTTGGTACAGATGTCACTTAAACTGATGACAGCGTGTTGTTTGTGTCATGGGATCAATCATCTCTAACATTTACTCCAGAGGAAGCGCTGGTGTTTGCCAGCCATTGATTGAAGCCGTGAATTAGGGCAGGGTTTCCGTTCATGCATCCATCGTGATATCTAAAGGGGCTGATATCTGATTGTGAGGGTGTGGGAGAAAGTTCCCCAGGGTGTTTGCATGGGGCAGTAAAGACAAGATAAGGGCCCGCGTCCGACCATCACGGTGGCCATTAAAGTCCATCTGGCCTGTCGCCGCGCTTCACTCGGACATGGAAACAGAGGGTTCGCTGAAACAGTCAATACCTCTGCCGCGTAGCAGTTCAAACAAAATACATCAAACTGAATGAATGAATGAGATGAAAACATCATCATCATCCATCATCATATTATTATCATTATTATTAGTATTCTTATTTTCCAATCAAGTATAAGTCATCCGGTGCCAGAGACTTGTACTTGTGTTATTCTTTGATCCAATGGACTATGGATCTTTCCATAATTTCCAAGACCACAGATTTCCATATGTATTTATATACAAGAGAACATGAAGCCAGATGTGCTGCTTAGCTCTTTGAAGAAGTAAACTACAGGAGGACGCAGGAAGCCATAAAAGCATAAGCCCTGTAAAGGAGACAACGTTATTTGCGGGATTTGGGTTGATTCCTTGTGTCATCTGGAGAGGTAATCAAATGTAGTTAATGTTCAATAACACAGACAGTTCACACAGACAGAAAATCCATGGTGTTGATTTTAGGGCTGAAACATGGAAATGTCAATGTGCCAATTAGAGCATGACAGCAATAATATCTGTCACCAGGGGGAGCAAGGGGAGTGACCACACTGAGGTGAATGACAGAAGCGCAAATGGTGCTGTAGCCCTTCACATTGAGCCGTGTATGGATATATTTTATCATCACTTTGAAGCTTAAATAGAATTAACACAAATGTTTGTTACCGGTTTCAACCAAAATGCCACAACACTAGAGAAAATCCCCAAATAGAAAGACTTTATCCTAAATATAATAATAATAATAATAACAATAATAATTATAATAAAAATTATAATTATTATTATGACTAATTATTCCAAAAAAATGATAAAGCAGTGGCCCATGTGTGCTGATCTCTGTCACGGCAGTTGAATTCCTAACATCACTTCCTCTTCAACAATTCTACATTCACATCATTTATTTTGCAGCTTGTGCTTCATTTCAACATGAAAGACAAAGCTCTAAAATAAACCATCGCAAATAAATAACAGCAAAAAGAAATGACAAAATGACAGCGCTTATGTAAATTGTTCACCTTATACACAATCCCCTACGTGTGAGTCCTGGCAAAAACCGAGTGTTGCTGCCTGTTGCAAATGTCTATCGGAGGCACTGAGTGATTACTCCACAGCACAACCTGCTGGTTACTTAACTGCATCTCACAAGTACTAAATGTCAAGGAAAGACACTTTTATTGATGCCATTTTCCTTTGTGCTGCACAAATCCACAAACCTTTAAAGCACATCATAACAGGAGATTTAGCATTAGAATCAATGTTCTGGTGAAAAAACAAAAGCATGGCTTGGTTTCATACCTGAGTAGTGCTGAACAAGTTGCTGCAAAGTGCCAAACTGAGCCCTGGTGGTGATGTAATAACCACCACTGTCCAGCTTGCGGATCTTGTAATGTTTGACATGGTCACCTTTCACCTCGTCCCAGTCTCGTATGGACAGGGAGAAAGCACCTGGGAGACGCAGAGCACACAAGTCATAAAGTATCAAAGTCATAAAGTATCAAACGGATAAAGAGATCATGTAAATGAGGGAGGATACATTCCAGCAATTTCTTCACAAAACAAGAATCAGATGAAGTTATCAGAAAATGTCCACATTAATAATAACGGAAACTCTTCGGTGTGACTCCTTTGCCCCAGAGGGCATCATGCATTTAAAACTACACATTCAAACACCACTACTTCACCTGGGTTTAATGGGATGAGTTTGTGTTTGTGGTTTTACCCTTTGTGGTTTCACTTTCCCGGATAAGATAGGTGCCTCTCGGGTTGCCGGTGGACAGCAGCTGCCTCTCTGCATCTTTGCGGCCCAATTTGCCAAAATACCAGCTACAATGAGCGGGAACAACATGTCAAGTCCAACAGTGAACCAACAGAGAGCGTGGTGAAGTTATTGATGATCAGAAAAGAGTGATGTATCTATAGATTTACCGGAAGACATGATACATTGAGGTTGTGTATTTGTTTGACTGCAAGTGGAAAAAGACATAAGACCCAGATTTCACATTTTAGAAACCCGGACATTTTCTGTCAATATCTGTTGTCAAATGTCAACTTGTTGCAGACCCACTTAAATATACACTGAGCCACAGCCACGTTATTAAAGTACAGTGACCTTTCACTGAGGTTTCACCATTTGCATTTAGGACAACACACACACATATACACACCATGCAAACACACACATATACACACCATGCAAACACACACATATACACACCATGCAAACACACACATATACACACCATGCATTTACTATTCTATACTTTAAATCTAACAGCTGTCAGTGGAACCCTCTCAGTTGTATTTGGAAAGGTCACAGGATCTTCGTCTGTCTCTTCTGTTTCTCTTCCTCCTGCCAGCTGTGCGCTGCTCTGCTTTGAGTTTCCTGCCCAAACCACCCACACAGCTGCTGCTCGTGTACCGCGCAGCGCAGTCATGTTAGAAACACTAAACCCACTCTCTCTCCAGCGCTAACCAGCTGGTTGTTGATCTTCACATGGCCAACGGTGCTGCAGCTGCTTGGTTCACGCACAAATCGTGTGGATGTTTTGAGTCGGATGTGATTCCCGCGGTTTCTCCTTCTTGCAGCGACATGTCCAGGACACGTCACGTCCTCATAGGTCTCACCGGCACTTTGTGCATCATTCGGCCTGTTGTTGTAGTTCACACTGGCTCTGTATCAAATCAATTAACTTTGTGTCTTCCTCCCGTGTCGGACTCACCAGCTCAGCTCGTCTAAGTGAGAACCGAACAAAGGTTGTGTTGTGTTCTTGTTTTTTTTATTCCACAGCTGTGCAGCCATTAACACTGTGACCAGCTCAAGGCCTGCTGTTGTTCCCTGTGGAACTGCTGAGAAATAAATCACTGCTGAGCCACAGTGTTTTCACTCGGAGAACACGCTGCCATCAGAGGGGCACTTGAACCAAGACGTACAAATTATACTGGTTACTTGTGACAGTGCAGCAGAAAGTAGAGGAAGAACGTTTCCTCCTCCTCACTCAGCTTTACTGTGAACTGGCTGCATCTGAACTCTCCCCCTGAGTGAGTGAACGATCAGGGTCGACCCTGAGGGCGAGGCTGTTCAGGCCTGAGCCAACAGTTGACATCCAGTCCAGGGCTGCAGTTAATGACGACTCTGATCATCAATTATGTTTTGATTCATCAAGTAATCAGAAAGAAAAGTTATATCATATCATTTCCAACGGTAAAAGAAAATGTTGGCCAGCGTTCTGATACTTGTTCTGATACTTGTTTGTCAAAAATAAAGAATCATAAATAAACGATGTGACGGTATCGGAAAGTGTTTATCGAGCCCAGGAGCTGCTCTCTGCAGGAGAGACACTGACATGCTTTTATTTTCCAAATGAGTTTCCAACTGTTCTGATCGTTCATTCATTGAAGAATTATTTGATCAATTGTTGAAGCCCAAATCCAGACAACTCTGGATTAATGATTAGGAATACTGATTAAGAATTCCATCTCAAATGTTTATAAAGGTGTGCAACAGACACATATGTTCCACCAATGAGGATTTTTTTCTTTACACACACACACACACACACACACACACACACACACACGCACGCACACACGCACACGCACACATATTACTTACTCCTCAGCCTGGATGGAGTCCACTGGAGCCACATAATTACTGGGAATGTAGCCACTGCCCCCGGTGGTGAGTGAGCGAGCGTCCCACCAGTCCCCTTCACTGAGAGAGAGTGAGAGAGAGAGAGTGAGAGTGAGAGAGGGGGGGTTCACTTTATTCCATAATGTATGAGCTGACATTCTTTGTGCCACTAAACAAACAGAAGTACAGCTGTAGTTGGACCTGCGGACTGACAGCGTCAGTGTGGAGGACATGTGCAGTGAGTCAGTCTGCGCTCAGGTGACTCACTGCAGCAGCACACACACATTTTACACACAAAAGAAATGCACAATGTTTACGAATATTTGAGCATTTTGGGAAAGAGAACATTTCATATAATTATGTCAGATCTGTCGGAAGGAAAAGCTTTGCATTTGCTTCCCACTATCTAAAACATATTGTCACGAAGGACTTCCTGATATATATCACATGTTCTTTGCTCATGCCTGACAATCTGGTTACAACAGCAAGCAAAGGACAGTCAGTGTTGGGGCAGTATATCCCAGCATCAGGGGGTAAAACTGAACCCAGCCTTCTCAAAGGCCCCGTCCAGCGCGCAACATGACTGTGTGCAGCCGCACAGGCGCATGCACCGTCCTCCGTTAGGACCTGATCGAAGGGGAAGCTTGCAGACAGAGTGATAAGCAGCTGCAGCTACTTACGTGCTGTTGATAATCTGGAACCTTTCTCCTTTCCTGAAGCTAAGGTCGTCTTCCGTCCGCGCCTCGTAGTCGTAAAGCGCCACAAAGAGGGTGACTCCTGCAGGAGCAACACAAACTCGGTGTCAGCAGACGGCCCATCAGCTCTGCCGCTGCATAGGAAGCTCCAGCGACACTGAAGAAATAAGTGCCAGTCTCTGGATTCATCGCAAGACTGGTTTGTTGAATTTAAAGAACTCATCAAATGTACCATTAGTCACGCAGTTATCGCTCAGCAGGGAACCAGAGTAAAATCCTTCAGTTATTGAGCGAATATCTTTTGAATCTACTTGTTTGATTGGTGCAGTTTGGTTGATTCCCTGTTTGGAGGCTGCCACACCCTTGTAGATGGAAGCAGATCTTAGCAGGCAGCAGCAGATGTTAAGGACTTATTTATGTACCATGAGCCACAGGACGCCTTCTTACGTAGCCATGTCCCCAACTGGTCGGAACCAGGATTGGATCCTTCTCTATTTGGGTCCTCTCACTCCAGTTTGACTCTCATTGAGGTGGGAATCTGAAACCGGTGTAGATAGAGGACCAGTGACCTGGACAATACCTTTCAGCTACTCCACTATCATCTGGGAGCATCACACCGGCTGAAACTATAACTACCATTTTCTTCGAAGCATTATTCAGTGATTTTTTTATGAATTCTGCTATTCTGTTCAATGTATATTCCAAATGAGCATGTATATGCAATGATATTTACAGCACCTCCTTATAAAATGAAAAACAAACCCCACAAAAAAGGAAAACACAAACAATCCCATCGGTAATCCAAAGAAATGCCTCCAGAAAAAAAAAATCAATTGAAACATATTACAGCTATAGTGGCGTGAGACTTATGTACTCTAGATTGGTTCTGAAAACACAAACAATGAAAACGTTATTTGGAGGTAAAACAGAATGGGAGGCCATGAAGTAAGAGTTAAACCCTCTTCCTCCTGTGATTTGTATTAGATTAATGATGCACAATGAAAATATTCTTAATGTCATCTGAAGCTCCATTGATTCATTATCTCGGCATAAGCTCGACTCTGTTTGCCTCCTGACTGAAGCTCAGCGAGATAAGACAAAAGCTCTGAGTGCTTTTCTTGGGTCCGAGGCTGCAGCTGTTACAAGCCTCTGAGGGTTTGACAGACGTGCAAGTTAAATGGGAACTTGTTCAAAGTCCACTTCAAATCTAGTTATTGCTTTTATTCACTTCAGAAGCTCTTTCCAGGCTGAGGCAGGGAAAGGGTGAGATGACGGGAGGAAGTGGCTCTGGCTGATGAGACGGCAGATACAGACGACCTGCTGCTCGTCATGTGATAACAAACGAGAGGGAGGGGTTTTACATCTGAGCCTCTGGTTTTATAACTCTTCACTCCGCCCTGAGAGCATTTCTGCTGTGGTCTGCAGTGCTGGCATGTTATTTTAAAAAGCATCGAGTTAGAGTCTCTCCAACAGTGACTCATTTAGCAATTGAGTTATAGCATTATAAAAAGAATCAGATGGTAGACTGTAACTATCGTGTTACTGTTTGCTCCTTTTTGTAGAAATCTAATAAAAAACAGTTATGTGCTGACATTTTTCAAATGGGTTATCACCTGAATGTATGACTTGCTTTTCCCATTACCCTAAAATGAGCCCCTATTTATATCAGAAGGGGGTCCGCCATGTTTTTGCCGTAGCCCAGAGTGGATGTACTTAACATCTTTTGAGCCATAATGACAACTGATGGCTGCCATCGTTTCTCCTGCAGGCTCGAGGTAATGTGGGGTCATATACAACATGCAACTTCACCAAAGGATTGCAACAAATCTTACACACTGCACCTTTAAATTCAACTCTGTGTTCCTTCTTGCTTTTTACTTCAAATAGTGAAAAGTAATGTTTGTACAATCTTGCGGTGTAAAACCACGACCTTAGCGTTGTCTGAACTCACCATTGCTGCATCTGTCTCTTGGCTGTTCGTGTGTGCAACTGCGTGTGTGTTTGTGTATGAGTACCCGCCCACCTCTGCATCTGATTGGCTTGTCATGAAATTGTATTCTACCTTAGCCATTCATCATCACTTACACGGCTGTCTCACCCTCTCACCAAAGGAAAGAAGAACATACAGGAGATGAAAACAGCTTCCTCGGTCTTATTTGAATGAAGGAACACGCCACATACATTTCACCACCAGTAACAATAACAACGTTGTAACGCTGGAGACAACATTCCCTCTGATTTGTGAACGGTAGCGCTGTTAGTAGCGCTGTCTCTTCCTAACCATGTTCCTCCCGTCACAGGTGTTTTACGACGCCTGGATGTGGCGTCAGGTCAGCAAAGTATAAACTGGTTTCTTTAGTAACCTCTCAGGATCCCAGTTACTTACGTACAGTAACACAGGGCTGGCTGTAACTTTCCATTTGGGAGGAGGAGTGACATCAGCAAGAGATCAACTGATCATCAATACAATGTCTGTTACCAGCTGGAGTTCGATTGCGTCTGCAGTGTGACTGTGGCGCAGTAATTGTAGCTGTTAGGCAAATAAGTGAGGCAGCTGTGTTGGAATGGAGGTTGGGTGGGAGGGGCAGCTTATTTCCAAATGTCCCCACAGGAAGAAAATTAAAAAGCTAAAGCTCTCTCTCCTCCACTGCCACTGTATGGATGTGGATTATACGGTGCAAAAATAATCCATACTCTGAGGCAGAGAAGTCCTGCTAAACTGAGTGGAAATGCTGAGTTCCTCGGCCTGGCGGCCCGGGCTCAGTCAAACAGAAAGGATATCCTGAGTAGGAATATTCCCTAAATACACAATGGGGCCGGCAGCACAAAGCCATGCGCTAATGCCAGCCGGACGTTCCTCACGGGGCCGTGGTGAGGTCAAGAGTCGAGCTGCAGCAGTGGTCGTAGGGGTCGTTAGTATTGGGGGATTTAATGGGAAGTCTTCCGCAGCAGCAGCAAAGCGCAAGCCTTCTTCGATGCATGTATTTTGCGCAGGAAGCCACGACAGAGCCTCCGTGTGGAGATGATGACCTGCACTCTGCAGACACACTTTCAATTCTCTTGTTTGCCAATCAGCTCTTCTGTTACACAGCACATGATTGGTGGTGCTTGTGAATGTCATTTCTCTGTGGTGATTCTCATGCTTCAGAGCAGATGCTGCTGGAATCGTGGGAAAGGAAACATCCCTTCAGTTTTCAATGTATAGCCCATTTTGGACATTCTGAAAGCTAGACTATGGCTGGTTTTATGACATTTTCTTTTAAAGATAGCTATGACTTTCTCAATTGTATGATTTAGAAAATCAGAATTACAAATACAATGCATTTGTAGCATGTTCTCCTAACTGTTCTGCTCAGAGTTCAATCAGTCTAAACATTGACATTATTTGGCGTTGACCTTTCCATGTGCCACTCATGAGATCAGAGTTGCCCGTGACACAATCTGAGAGCAACCTTTCATAAATGGTCAACTAGAATGGCTCGTTTTCCTTACTTCAGAGCTCTCTGGCATCTCTAACTTTATGGTCAACAGTTCGATACTGTTTCTGTATCTTTGAAGGTCTCATCATCCGAAGGCTTACCCGTCCCACCGCGAGTCCTCAAGGTTCCCGTATGAGAGGAAGTGCTGACCCCTCCGAAGACGGCCATGGACTGTCCGACGGGGGCGTGGAAGTTGTTGTAGTTGGGGATGGCTGCCACCCCAAAATTGGGGTAGTGCTGTGGTGTCGGGTCCGCCCCATAGCGGTAGGCCGGCCCCTGGGAGATGCTGGTATCGTGGTCGTCTGTGAGTTTGGTTGCTTCCTTATCCTTGCATTGCACACAGCCCATTCTCTTCAATCTGAGTGAGGACGACAAGAAGTGAAACACAATCATCAGGAATCAGAGGGAAAATGGACTCCTGACTGTGAAATAGTTAGAGGAATCCAAACAAACTAATAGTGCTGAGATAAAGCCCAGGTGAAGATGCACACAGACACTTCCCTGAATGTGGAAGACTGCATCAACAGATAGATAAAGTGTTGCAAGTGTCACAACCTTGGCAATGAATTCAACTTATGGACAATAAGCTTGACTGATGGATCAATAAGATGAAACACGCCATCTGCAAGAACAATGAGCTGAAAGAAAAGTGCTTGGCTCCATGGAACAGCAAAGAGAACGTGACATGTCACTCTGCTTTGGCACTGAACGCCCTGTGGTCTGGGAGGTTCACACCTGTATTACGGCCGGACTCGCTGCTCGGTCTCTGGAAGACTCACACAGACGTCATGTACAGATGCTTGTAAGGAATATTGTACTTATCGTACAGCTGCAGACAACGACAAACCCAACATCTTCAGACACTTCCTAAATAGCTTACTCGTGACAAGACTAGTCTGTTCTTCCCCTCAGAAAGATTCAGTGCTGGAATATTAACCCATGAGGCGTCCCTCAGACAATAGGATTCACTCCCAGTGAAACAAACACCCTGTAATTATTTCCCTGAAAAACACAGATGTCTGTGTGCGGTTGATCAGTGCAGACAGACCAGGCAGTAAGAGTCTGAAGTCCCAATCCCACCTCCAGATACTGTCTGTCCTCAAGAGGACAGACTGAGATGATCATACGTCAAAGTAACAACAAGCTGCTGGATTCAGAAGCCAAGAGTGACGGGATTTTACGACAATGACAATGTTCTCCAGAGGATGAATCCTTTTGGTTTGACCAGTCACCATTCATCAGGTCCATGTTTCAGGTCTGTCATGATGCAGTGCTTTCTGTCCGTACTGTGCCACAAGAACATGCCGAGCACGAATCCAATCTGCCCTCTCCACGACCCTTTCCCTGGCACAAGCTACACAAGGAACGCCAGCTGTGTTTATGTCCTTCAGCCCAACGTTTCCATTGGGGGAGGCTGCAAGTCCTGTTATTTATGTCTGTTCCAGACAGATCTCAGGGTTTCTTCTTTAAGCAATAAGAGCTTTTGGTAGTACTACGCTTATCCTACCTTTCCTGGCTTTTGGCTTGAAAAAAATAAGGTAGTGAGGAATTTGACATACAGTTGGGTTTTATATTTAACCTTCTAAATGTTCTTTTAAATGTATTGGCTGTGCAATGCCTGCACTTAAAGCATTTTTTTATTTGACCTGCGATCAGTGTGTCATTCCTCTCCCCTCACCTCCATCCTCAACCCATTACATTGTACACAGTGCATTTGGACACGTCTTACATTTCAAAGCATGGTAAATACATTCATCCCACTTAATGGTGCAGTCGGCACGATTTTGGGCAATTTTTATCACTTCTACTTGTAGAAACAGAATTACAAAACAATTATATATAGACTGATGAATATGCAGATACAAATGTACAACCATCCCAATGTATGACTTGCTTTTTACATAACCCTAAAATTAGCCTTTTAATACATATTTACATCAGAAGCAGGTCCACCCTATGGGGGCCGCCATGTTTTTACAATAGCCCAGAGTGGACATACTCAATATCTATTGAGCATTAATGACTAGCATAGGTCCGTCAGTGGCTCAAGGAATGGTGACTTGTTTACCCCTGTGTTATTATGTGCTGAAGTGCCCCGACACTGTCCCTGAAAAGCTGCACATAGACAGACTGTTGTGAATGGATGGATGGCAAAGTGATGCCAGTGCATCAACACACTCAGGCCCTCCCCCACCAATTAGCACAGCAGCCCCCACGCTGACACACCATGACCACTCTGTTTCAACATCATCACAGACCGATCCATCAGATGGCACGTTGGTGCAGACAGAGGTTGAATTGCCCGTCAGTATGATCAGTGGTTGTCACAGGAAGTGCTGCTGGTGGAATGAGAGAATCAAATCTAATTATTTGCATGTCTGTTTTTTTTAAGAACCTAACTTGGATAAAAACTCACTTCAAACACAAACACATGTGAACACATTCACGGGGGAAACAACTGACAAATCCAGACTCCTCTATTTCAGTTCAATACTTCAAGTGTTTTCTTCTGTGACTAACAAAAGACAGAGAAACTGGTTTATGGATAACGGAGTATGAATTCTCTGGTGTGAGAGCTGGTGTGGGGATGAGCTTTTATGTGTGACCTCTGTGAGACACTGCCACATGAATGAATGTTTTCAGATATGGGCCAACGGCAGAATGATTCCATATCTGCATTTATCATGACAAAGGCAGCACAGAACGGTGATTTCCACCAAATAAACCAGAGGGAGGAAATATCTTAAAAGACTGATGGTCAAAGGGCCTATATGTAACTAATATATACAATGTAAAAGATTATATATATATGTATTGTTCATTTAAATTAAAAAAAGCTGTGTTATCCTGTGGAAAATGCCCCACTCTTTATGATGCATTTGCAGGTGGTGCAGTTCTTGGCACAAGAGGAGAATGATCACCTTCTTTGTAATCTGCTTGGTTTGACCCACATCAATGACCTAGTATCAAACCCACTGGCAATGTGGAATGGGTAAATCACATGAGCTGCAGTGGGGCTGTGGAAATTGCCATGACGATACTGTCGACCAATGATATAATCCAGTGTGACAAGACATGGGGCAGGCAGGCGGGGGCAGGCAAGAACAGCAGCAATGCTACACTCTGCGCACGACTGCAGAGCATCTCTAATTGCTTATACTCAGGGCAGAATCCAGCACCGACCAAACCACAAGCTGCTCTGCTCTCTGACTCCTTACGTAACCTGTGACTGGCAGCGACGGACTGAATCGGCTTTTGGAAGGGAAACAAGAGCATTGATCCTTTTGAGCTGGAATGAAAGCTGTTCCGGTGCAGATCATCTTTGGGCGGGGAGCGATAAGTCTGTTCACAAGGGTCCACATGACTAAAGCCAGAGGTGGATGTACATGGTTTTGAGGGGTGTTTGAATTTGATCACAAATAATGACTCAAAAGCTGAGCAACTTAGAACTGTCCCCACAGCGTAGTGGGTCGAGTACTGTGAAGGCTGCGCTGTCACCCAACGCCCATCAAACACTAGCAATGTCTGTATGTGTGCTACCAGAAGCCCCGTTGGATTTCAACATGTTATTAGTCCCATAGCGTTGAGAAAACCCAGACGAGTATCAGATAAATGAGCAATTGGAATCAAAAGTTGTAAGGTTAAACAGAAAATTAAAAAACATAATAACTTGAAATAAACTTCTTACAGTAATGATGAGATAACAAGGTTTATTGTATATATTTTTGTATATGTCAGCACCAGAGATGGATTATACACAGGGTACTGAGTCTCAGTGTTGGTGTACCAATGCCAAGACAAGTGGCGACATTGGCCAGAGGGGGGCCAAACACACATTCGTGGTGTGGACCGACCACAAGGAGCTTGAGTACTTCCGCTCCACGCGACGATTGAACTCACGACAAGACAGATGAGCTCTTTTTTCATTTGTAGTGTATGAACCCAATCGCAGCACAAACAGGCCGGACCACAGAAGAAAAACTTGACTGAAGCTTAAGTGAAGCAAATAGAAAGCAAGAGGGCAAAGGCTGGAGTCATGGTCCAGGACAGAAAACCAGCTCTGGCCACCAGGGACAGGTGAGGCAGGGAAATCAGGAACAGGCGAGGTTTGAACACAGGAAGTCAGGCAAGGAATCTCTGGAGAGAACTGCATGAGTGAACATGGGGCGGTGAATATAAACCGTGGGGCTGATTGGTTGACATGAAGAGCATCGTACCAATCTGAAAATTAGTACGATGGCGCTACGACTGCGGTACGACGGCGGAGCGCCATTGTTATGCCTTGGATAGATTTCTATGTTGCAGATTTGTTTAGTCTGTCGTTTTTTTTGCCGTTGTCCTTTGAGCTATTTGGCTCGATATGTGTCGGGCCTCTCCCAATACATCTTATAGATCTTTTGAAGGCAAACTGATAAAAGTGGTTCCAGATGCTCAGTCGATCATATGCTCCTGGTGGTCTGGCTTTGTTGAATTAGCACCAGGGTAAAAAATGCTGAAAGTATAAGAGAAAGCTCCTGAACCTCCATTAAACAGCCAACAAGGTTAGAAAGATGTCAGCTGGAGGTGCAAATGAGTGAGCTGCGTGATGTGAGCCCTGCAGACCTGTGCTGACAGCTGACCTCTTCATAATGTAGCCGTGTCCAGGACTTGACCCGACAGCCCCGACACTCTGTCCTTCCCCTGGGCTTCGCGTGAATCAACACCAGTGCAAGATGTTGTCTCTGCTCTCTTCATTACAATAATCATCTGCTCCCCAAAGGAGACCCATAATTATCTTTCCAATCTACTCTCCAACGCAGTTCCACATTTAGTTGCACACGAATATCTTTCTGTCACTACTTCAAGCATTAGATGATTCAAAAGGTCTAGTCTGTCTGTCTCAGTTCCTCAAACAGGTACGAGTTTTGTATTTCTGAGTCGATGTGTCCTCTTTCCCATTGGGTTGCAGTGAGTGATTGGTTTGGTAGACGGAAGGCCAGCACCACCGGAGAGGTTTGGCTCAGGAGCAACGGAAAGAAGAGACACCTGCACCTTTGGAAGGCCATCACCTTCACGTGCTCGTTTATGTTCAGTACGTTTGTCTCACAGAGGAAAGAGATCGATTCTATGTTTGTCCCTTAAATGAGCTTCTTTTTGGGAGGGAGACAGAGTTGGGGGCGTTTGGAGTTGTTGCACTTAGAGCACATCTAATGAGTCCTACTGTAGTTCATCCATGTTCAGTGGGTTGTTTCGTCTGCAGCAGCGGGGCACCTTCACGGAACACTCATCATCAATTCTATTCTCTTACTCAAGCTGTCATCACTGTAATTGGGCCGAGTTTAATACATTGTTTGAGGCACTTTCACAGGGAGCAGTTCTCCAGTCACAATACACTGAGCCGGCCGGCCAATCAGAGCAGTCTGGGCCTTTTTGTAAGGGCACGGCTGGAGCTCAGGGAGCGTCACAGGGCCGTGACATGATGATGATCTGAGACCGTCAATGTGTTCAATAATTAAGAGATATGACTATAAAAATGACTCAAATTGGTCTTCAAGAATATGAAGTTTTATAATGTAATATTCAAGTATAAAAGTAAACCAAGAACTACAAAGAAGTGTGTGTATCCAATGTAGACTAGAGCCGACATTTGTGTCAACAACAATGGCAATTAATTATTCTCCAATTGTAGAAATGGGAATACGGCTTTAGTTGAATATTTGACCATTGGGAAAAACTTCCCCCATAGGATTTTCTGTCCTATTGTTAGTGGTTGACCAGACCAATGACAGGATGAAAAACATTTATGAATATACAAAAACTAAGGGGATTCCTATTTCAATATGACTCCTCATCATTTGTGGTTTCACCCTTTTTATATTTTGAAATACTGTGTTGGACTCCCATCAGTTTAATGGTTCATGACTGTAAAAGTAGAACTGGAAGCCAATTATATTGATTATCCAACTCCCAATATTCATACCAATCTGGTTGCTGCTGAATCTTTCACACTGCACTTTTAAAGAAGCGACACTAATTCAACAAAAGTGCGGTGGTAAAGCTGCAGTAAAGGATTTTGACCTCTGGGAGCAGCATCAGCCCACAGAGATTAAGTTGCGCGAGGAAGCGCACAGCTCTGCCGGCGAGGCAGACAAAGATGACTCATTACAACTGCCAACGGGATGTGGTTCAAAGTCTCAAGGTGTGAAGTTTCCATTCACCGCTCGAAGAGCATTGGTTGATAAACACCATGTAATAATATGGCTCATCCCACAACTGCTGAAAAGAATCCCTGACTCCTTCCAAACTGCAGAATGCAAACATGCTGATGAAGCACCTGGGTCCATCAGTCCCTCTCTAAATAGCTAAGAAGGTTTCTGTGTCCACTCACTCCTCATTCCGAGGACGCAGACGCCCAAGTGTCAAAGAAGGAAGGCTGGTCTTTACTGTCCTTTACATTCAGGCTCATCAACTCCACTGCTCTTTCTTAGCCTTTCGCGCTTCTGACAAAAACAAAACTCAATTACAGCCAGCATTCTTCATTTGACTGAAAGATGGTGTTTCGAGTGTGTGTTTTTATAATTAGCTTCTGGGTGATCTAAAACAAACAATGGACAGGGAATTCAAAGATTCCCTCTGATGGTAAAATCCTATATAACATTTACACAAATAGTAAGACAAATGGTAAACGGAGTGTGGGGAGTAATGAGATGGTCTGTATTTATATGGCGCTTTATCAAGTCTTGAAGAGCTCTCAAGATGCAGCATCATAATCATCAACACCACTTCAAAACTTCAGCA
>JAFBJT010007088.1:123199-144454 GCA_016785325.1 Chascanopsetta lugubris
GACTAATCAAAGACAGTCATGAAACAATGTCGTGGCACATTTAGGCATGGAGAATATAAATACATATAAATGAAAAGCACACAGTACTGACTGACTTCACTGTTTAGAAAAAGTCACCACACAATACAAGCTTTGATTCACACAGACAATCTGACAAAGTCAAAACTAGAAAAGTCGAGCTTCATTCATCCAGAAATGAAGACTCCTCTAACCCTCGATGGAGGTTTGATCCCTGAAGATCTTCTTTCTGAAACTAATCCAGGAAAAACATGGGTGAAAGTTTGCTGTTTCCTGCCGATGCTGCACCGTGTATCTCTCCGCTCCTTCACTCACACGGCTGATTTCCACCGTCCCAGGAAGTGAAATGACCCGTAATGACACTAAATTGGCTGTAAAGCACGACTTCAGCTTTCAGAAACCGTACTTGTAATTCAAAGTGCAAAATGCATCAGCGAGGACCTGTTCCAGCGCAAAGAGCCACATTTGGCCAGCTTGTGTTTGACAAAGGTCATCTGAGTGGTGAACACCACCAGGCCACAGGCCCTTGACATAGTTTCTGTGAGAATATGACAGGAAACTTGAGGCCACAGTTTCATACTAATGTTTGACACCTACAGTGTTACCTACTATCTGCCCCCTTCCTTCTTCCTGTGTTGTTGTTTTCTCTGCAATCAAGAACGTGTCGTGGGTTATCGTGCAATACTGCAACTGTCACATCCAGTCATCCCATAAATTCTCCCCCGAACATAATGTTCAAAGTACAATGCAGGACGAGAGCTTCTAAATCTGAAAAGAGCCATTTTTAAAATTTTTTTTATGAAGTGTATCTTTTGACGTGCTCTTTTATCTATTTATTTTTACTTTACATCAGCAAGGTGACCGTTTGTGTCACTGAACATGTGTCTTACTGTTACTGTTACTCTTACTGTAGGTGGGAATTAAAAACTCTCAAGAGAAATTTTGGATGCAATTACTGTGACCGATTCAAGTGCAGTCTGGAAAAATGTGCCAGTTGTCATTAAAATGTACGGAAAGCTGGATGAGCAGGATTGGCAGATGTTCTGTGACAGATAGTCAATGCACATCACCGAGGCTCGGGGAGGAAATAGAAAACTGTGCGGTTAATTAGTCTGTATTTCCTATTGCTGTGTTTCAGTCTTAATAAACACTTCAAAGTTTACATTCACACTGGCTGTCAAACAATGCCCCTTCAAAATGTGCAGCCTTTTATCTCTGAGAAAATGGGGCAACTTCGAGTTCTGTATGTTGCCCGAGTACACGTCAGCGTGCAGAATAAGGATGGGGAAGACTGCACTAGAACCCATGACCTTCTGACTTGAGATCACAGCTGTAACAACAATAAATGTAGTGACATTTGTTTGTATTGAATGAAATACAAAGTCAGCTCAAACCGTTTCATTGAGGTTGACAAGGTGCTAATGCAATAATGATTTTGGAGTCTTTGGGTGGTCTCTTCAGAGCAGCATCCTGTTGCAGAGAACTGTCAAACATATTGTGTAAAGGTGATTTTTCCCACAAGGGACTCGTGAAAACTCAAGAGAGCAAAGACAGAGGAGCCCTGAGGACTGATGTTTTCATCATGAACACATCAAAGTAGAAATATCCAGTGCAGGGAACTGTTTTGATCAGAGTGTGAGATTAGGATAAAACAATAGAGATGGAATGTAAAAAAAAAAGACAATTATGTGATGATGATGATTATTATTATGAATAATAATAATTATAATAATCATCATCATATAATTGTATTAATGTTATTATAAGGATATAATCATGTGTTGAAAGCTGTTGGTTTTATCTCCAGAATGACGGCATTAAGAGTAGCTCCTCTCCCCAGTGTCACAAGCCAAATACTCTATTTTTAATGTCGCCCAGATTAGATGCATTTCATCATTAACCGTATTTTAGGTGTATTCATCAACAACATTAAATCCTACACCTTGAATAAGAAATGTGTATCGTGAATATGTTATCATTTGTTTCAAGTATACAATATTTTTGGTAATGAGAATGTGGGGATACCTAAAGCATAATTATTTTATTTACATGCATCTTGAGTCAAATGAGAAGAATGTTCTCATACAGTGGTTGATGTGAGAACATAAGATAAAATATATACATTTTCAAAATTGTTTCTATTGGAAGCAAGGTGTTTACTTTTGGTGACATTTGTGACATTGTTCTCGTACAAGAGCTCATGTTGAACGATTCCAAGACCTGATGATCAAAGTAAACAGCTTTTCACGTTTTTTGAGAAAAACCCAATCAGGATCCTGTCAGAAACCTGTCGTCCTGCGCCGCACCTCCTCCTCCACCCATGATGAGTGGGTGGAGGAGCTATCAGCTATCAGCTGAGCTCTGGGCCTCTCCAGCAGTCTGAACACCAAGGTTAAAGTAGCACTCGTTCCTGTGGCGCTGCTCATTAAGCTCCTGGCTTAGTCCCTGGGGACCCGGGGCCAGGGGTTCTCACCCTTGGCCCTTCCCATTATAATTAAAACCATGTTGCCACTAAACCTCCAACATGTGAAGCGCTGATGGAAGCTGTGATATCGACGGTTCACTCAGCCTCGAGCGCAGGAAGCCTGTGCAACATCAGAAGTGCTCTTTTCCTCGCGCTGGCACTGGCGCCATTAAACAGCACTGGACCACTTGACAACCTTCTGTTGGTACATGAAAATAAGGTGAAGTCCCATAACGATCCATTTTAGACAGATCATGCATCTGAAGTGAAACTGAGGGGATGTACAGGGTTGTATTTGTGGGATGAACGGCCATCTTGCCTAGGTGGTTAAGGATCAGGCTAATATGCAAAGCAGGAGTGAATGGATTTTCAGGGCAGCCCCCATCAAGTGAAAGACTTCCTTGTTAGCCACTGTGCAGTTGCTTCCAAAATAAGACCATCTGA
Organism: Chascanopsetta lugubris; assembly: GCA_016785325.1. Classification (NCBI taxonomy): domain Eukaryota; kingdom Metazoa; phylum Chordata; class Actinopteri; order Pleuronectiformes; family Bothidae; genus Chascanopsetta; species Chascanopsetta lugubris. Next base: position 126,126 of record JAFBJT010007088.1, read on the forward strand.
ATGTGAAGCCACCGGGAGGCCTGATATACCCACGGCTTCTTGGAGCTTCAGTGACAACATGTCCTGTTCCTCAGAGGGTTCGGCAGAAACTCAGTCGTAGGGACAGTGTTGGTACATCGCCGGGAACGTTTCAACCTGCGTTCGTCACGCGTCAACACGGGAGAGAGAGAGTGAGAGAGAGACACACACAGAGTGAGAGAGAGCGAGAACTCCGGTCTAAATATCGATAATATCGATACCAAGGTGAATATTGGATTGATATTAGTGTGATGAGATCAACAAATGACTTGAGTTTCCTCACAGAGTTCATGTGAGCGCAGCGTCTCTCCAAGTCCAAACAAGTCTCTCTCTTTCTGCTGCTCACTGCTCTTCTGGAGAGCGGACAGAAGTTTAGCAGACTGATTTTATATATATATATATATATATAAGAAAATGGAAACCACAGTGAAGCCACAGTGTGATAGCAAAACTGACATTTCAGTGCACTACAAAATAAGCAGGGAAAAGGATGCAAAAGACAAACAAAAATGTCTCATGACAGAAAATGATTCTCGCAATGAATATTATTTTCATAATATCAGGATAATGACCAGGCAGCTGTTTAGTGTCTAAACTATGTAAAACATGTCAGAGGGCAAAAAGAGACATGAACAAACGATTGAAACCACCATCTCATTGTCTATTTCACACCAGCCCACCAGCAAAGACGCACACACACATGCACCCTCTGATACATTTTCCCATCGTCAAAGTGCTTTGATGTGCAACAAGTGCAGCACTGTGGAGAACCTTCGGATGGCGCCACGTCTTTCATGTCACTACCACCAGACACCAAGAGGATGTTCCAACAAAAAACGGTGATTCTGCGACGCGATGCCTGCTTTGCTGTACATCACAGGCACAGTGAGAAACCGGAGCACGCATAATAAAGAAGCTGACTCCAGTCTCCTGCTCGGCCTGTTCGCACCGAACCATTGATGAAATCGACCCCGAAAATGCTCCACTCCGTTTACAGCTGTTTGTCGATTTCTGTGCTGGACGTCTCACAACGAGCGTCAGGTTCAGTCTGTTGAGGTTCGGCTTGAATTCAACAAGAGGAAGCTACTGCTGAAACTATTAGACTTCGGAACTCAAATACGAGGAGGCTTGGTAGAAGCGGGTTGACAGTGATTTGTTAAGTATTGAATACAAATGTTTCACTGTAAAAAGGAAAATGAAACTTAAAAGAAGACAAACAAATGGTGAAAGTTCAATTGCAGTTGCACAGTTGCACGTATCCATGCAGAGGTTACACCGCACACCTACTCAAGAGAGCGTGCAACGTCGTGCACCGGTGTTAATGGATCACGCTGCAAAAGCATGCGTTTGAGGACACATGGGACACTGTGATGTCACGTGTCCTCAAACTACAGACAAGAAGTGAATCCAGGTCAAAGACAAAATGAAAAGGACACCATGTTCCTCACTGAGCGACAGCCCTTCCTCACATGATCAGTGAAGGATGTTACACATCTTTTCATCCTGTCCTCTTTTCAAAATCAGAAAAGTTGATCTTCTTGGAGGCAGGTTCTGTACATTAGCTGCTGCAGAGCTGCCCTGGTCCGCAGCTGAGTCACTGCGCTCTGACTTACCGGGGCAAAGATCATGCAGCTGCTCGCTGTTGATGACTACTTTGATATCGGTGCCATCGTGTTCTACTCAAACCTCGAGAGGACAATGCTTGCAAATGCTCCACCATAACTGAACCAGCCAAGGAATACACTGCATGGTAAAGGGTTAGGGTCATCAGATATCAGATAAAGCAATGACTGAGCTGCAGCTGGGGGGCTGTGTTGTGAACCGGTAGACCCCTGCAACCATCCTGTAGTTGTGTGTGGGCTAATGAGAAGTCTGCAGCCGAACAGGAAAAAGAACTTGACCGTCCGTCTCCTTAAAATCAGGCTGACATTTTCAATGTGTCAACTGGTAAAAGAGATTTTTTCACAACTTTACTGGCTATGCTGACGCACCAATGGTCGTGCGAAGACTCTGCATTGTTGCACTGGAAATGATGCAGAGACTGAATCAGCATATGGTGTAAAAGAGATTTGTCGCATTCCACGTGTTGTTATGCTCCTTTCAATGCCGATTAGAATCAGAGGCTATTAAATCCCAAACTGACCAAAATAATTTGACCTTAGACTGAATGCCGATTAAACACATTACCCCAACTCATCAATAACTAGAGCTCTGAGTCAACTTGTAACATTAAGATCAACTTCAACGATGAAAGATACATGCGTTGGTTTCCATCGTTTCCTTGTATGAGGGAGCGGCGCATGTGCTGCCCACTCTGGAAACGGGGTCCGTGCTAATGTCCTGCAGGTGTGTGAACGTACCTGGGACAGCGACTCAGCCTCTCAGCGAGCCGCTGGCAGCTGGTGGGAATCTGTGCCTGGTTTAATCTACAGTACGTGCATGTGCTTGCGTTGCTTCCCCCCCAGGTTCGACCTACATGTATATAAAGACAACACAAATTCTCACAGAATGAGCTTTAAAGTCCATCCACCTGCTGGCATTGGAGCATAAGGTTATTTTCGTATGGTGATGTGAGTAAACACACCTGACTTCACCTACAAGTGTTTGTGTGTAGTTACAAACGTGTGTAAAAGTCCAGTGGAGTGTGCGAGAGTCGTACCTCGGGTTTTCAGCGTATCAGGATCTTTAGTTCCTCCACATTGCTTTGTGCGCTGCCAAAACAGAGGCCCTGCAGGGACACAAAAAAAGATCAATTATTTATCGTCCCATCAAATTAAACATGAATATCACAGCATGCTCCCAATGCCGTCATTCAAGCGTCTTTGAGAGAACAGGTCTTGCTGTATGTATTGGGTCCCAGAATGCTTTGGGATGGAACTACAGCACTGCCAACCTTAGTGTCAATTGTCAGAGCCATTCTTTTGACTCATTATAATTGATTAACGACACACAGCGATTAATGATGAAGAGAATGTTGATATAAGCAAACATTTGTTCACAAGGAATAATGCAAAACTTAGTCATGAAAACTAAAGACTACAGCTTGAACTGGCATATTTACAGAGGTGTTTCCTCGGTTTTGCATCTCTATCTGGATTAGGCGATGACAATTGTTTTCAAATGCAAAGCAAAATGTAAGATTTGAAAATAAAATGTGTCCTCGTGTGGATGTAGCCTATGAATATGAGATTATTTTTTTAAATGCACACGTTCCGCAGAAACCTTTCTAATTTACCCAGAATTTTGGAAAACGAAACGTCCGAGTCAAATAGAAGACAAGCTGTGGTGTCGTGTCTTCTACCAAACCCCCATTCATCATCAGCTTGATTTGAATCAAAGGCCCTGGAGATTTGAGATGCAGTGGAAATGCAAACCACACAGATTACCAGGAATTATTTTACCGAGGTAAATAAATTCCTGGTAATAAAGGTTCCTGAGAACGGTTGGTGGAAAAGGGCTCATGGGTGATGGGTAAAAAAGTCTCTGAACTTCGACATAAAGGCATATCTGTCACACCGCACGGCTCCTTTCATCTACAGGATAAACTTCAGCAGACGAGGACACGCTTTAAATGTGCTGCCAGCTCTGTGACTGACAGCACACATGCACAGTGGAGTCACTGTGTGGCGGGTGGGCCGGGCTTTACTGCGCGGTCCGTCTTCAAACCCCCCCTTCTTTACAAAGACGCGCTGCCTCCACTGCCAAATATGGACGGACTCATTAGCTGCTGATTTGACTTTTAAGCTCAGCCCTGCTAATCTCATTGAATGTGTCTCTGCAGCTTTGATGATTGCTGTAGTGTGGCAGCAATGACACTGCGAGTGCATGGCGGCCTCTGCAACGCAACCACGTGCTCTGCAACAGCAGCCACCCACGTGGAAACATTGCAGCCGCCTCTGCTGCTGCTGCTGCTGCTGCTGCTGCTGCTGCTGCTGCTGCCTGTTTGTTTTCGTGGGGTCTAGCACATGAACGTTTCCTGTCAATGGTTGTCACTTGGCCACCACAGACTTAACGGTTCATCTGACCTGACTTCCGCTCCTTCACACGACACAAAAGACACAGGACATGATGGGAAACTACCTCAAACTGTATATTTGTTTATTTTAAACTTTGTGTGCTCATACGAAAAGGTTGTTATCTGCCAGTGTGGAAGTGCATCCACATGCTTGACACACACAATGCACACGTACAGCCCACTATTCTTAAAAGCAACACTTTCTGGCTCAAAATCCCCCCGTGAGTGCCGACTGGCAAAGGTAAGGACGTGGAAGGCAGGATGTGCTGACTGTGAGAAAGAACAAAGTAGAGGAAGTAAAGTAAAATTAAAAAGTTGAAGAGACAATAAATATGAAACAGGACGAGAGGATGGTTTGAAACTTCCCTCTCACTTCGGTCAGTGACACCTTGCAGCCCAATCACCAACCTTTTCCATGGCAGAGTCTGAAAGCACCAGTAGAACCAGCAGCTCCACATGGGACCTACATAAAGTGGTTGTACTCAAATGTTCAGCCAGAGTCCAAACAGCTTTTTTCCACTGAATGGTTCCATATCTATTTTAGACATTTGCACATTTGGATTGTGAGGCTATTTCAACATACACCACCGTCTCAAACATGTGATTTAAGTCTTCTTTACCACCAGATAATTGGCTGCTCCACATGTCTGTCAGTTCATCCACTCCCTCCGTCAGTCCAGGCAACCATGGCGACGGGCTCCCGGCAGGCTTTGTTGCTAGTATGTGCCTCCTCAGCCTCTTTTCATCAGCAGACCCTTCCAATAAAACATAATGGCCGAGGGGCTGCGGGGGACGTCATTCAGTCACACTGTGCTGTCACAAGACCAGCTGAAGAACAAGAAGTTCAGTCACTGTGCTGCTGCCCAGCGCCATGGACACGAGAGTCTGAGGGTCCGAGTGGGCCAGACACGGCAGAGCACGTACGGCTGCTGCTGTAACTCCAAGGAAATATGTCCAACAAGTTAACAAGCCCAACCATACTAAAAACATACATAGGCATATATACATGTTGGTGTTGTAGATTGAAAAAAATAAAATGATATATATAAATATGTATCCAGGTTAGTATTTGCCTTTTCACTCGCTGAGGACGGGAGCTCAGCAGCCTGACTCTCAGTGTGCGCAGAAGACACTGTCTCAGAGACAGAGACACCATCGCTCAAAGGCTTCCCACCCATGAACAGTACCACACAGAATATTTGAGGGGACCGGGGGCCAAGTCGGAGGTTCTCCTGCTGGGATGTGAACCCATGTCTCTGTCAGTGGTGGGCGACTGCTTTCCTCATGGACACAGACACAACACGCCGTGTCCCAGTTCAAATGAAGCGCTCTGTCAGCCTCTCACTTCTGGTTCAATTCAAGGCCAGTCTCTGAGGGGTAAAAGGGCACTTTGCCATTTCAATAATGGCTGCATTTGCAAAGCTTACAGCAGCAGGCTGCAGCCTTCACATGGAATTAGAGCAACGTGATAGACTGTGTCGTCTGTGTATGAATCGCTGCTTGTAGGTTTTTGAGACAGTGTCATAAAGTTCATAGTAAATATATGACATGCCTGGACACTGACAGCACACATGCCCAAAGGCCCTGAGACATGTGGCTTGATTGACAGGTAGGGACCATCCGAAGGTTGCCGGCCCTCAGAGAGGCAGGCGGATTAAGTTCATATCACAGCACATGAAGCATGCAGTGCTTCACCAGCCCTGGCTCTCTAACTTCCACTTTCCAAGTCACTCCAATTACCATATTCAAAAATTGGTGGAAGAAAAATATTTAAATGAATTAGCCTGTATGACTTCTATTATAGTATGACTTAAAAACATTAGTGATCAAGCAGAAGTTGCTCTTAAAACTCAGCAGCCTAATTAATAGGAGGCAAACACTGACGAGGATGAAAACACTGACGAGGATGAAAACACTGGCGAGGGAATCTGGAAGTAGTTAGAAAATATACCACAATACAAACTGTTTACTGACTGTTACATTTATAACAATTCTCATTACTTCAAGACCTTACATGTAAAGTTAAAATTCAATTGTATTTTACATTATAAATGTGGAGACTGTTTTTACCTGAAACATTTTTTTAAATCAAATATCTATCTTGCTTATTTAAAGGTACAGTGTGGATTTTTTCAAGTCAAAATAAAAATCTTATTGAATAAATGACAAACAATAATTTATGTGCATGAAATGAACAGATATTCAAAGTAAATGATAGTAAAGACGACAGAAAATATACTTTCAATATAAGTTTCCTGATCTTCCAGACACTGAAGCTGTGGGATGACTAGGTTGGTTTCCATAGAGACATGTTCCCAGTAAACAACATGCAAATGAGTAAATAAGCTGAATAATGGTTCTCCCTGTTGTCATCCACAGACTCTCTACTATGTTCTATGTTTAGGCTGTTGAAGTCGTGGGGCCACCGTAGCTCAGAAAGGGAGGGGCTGAGCCGGCGCACTTGCAGTTAGTTGTAAACTTAAGCTTCACCACCAGATGGCAGTAAAAATCTCACACTGCACCTTTAAATGCTGGAAACAGTTAGTTGTTGTGTTTTTTTAATCTAAAAAATAATGAAAATATGAGTTGATTATCAAAATAGTTGTTAGTTGCAGCGCCTCCAGTCAAAGATCAAAACAAATGAATAGTGAAAAAAGAGTCTTCCAACCTAAAGACCTGACATGTTAATGTCCCAACCTCTGAAGTAAAAACTGGGGAAAAACGAGTTGATAAAATGACGCATCTTATATTACAAATGATAATGTAAATACAAAATGGCCACAGTGATAATGACATGTTTGGCTTTTGAGGACGATGTGACATGTGACAGAGCATCCTGTTGACTGGGCCAACGTGGGCTTATCCCTTGGCTATAGCGTGGCCTGCATGAGGCCAAGTGAGGGCCCGAGTCTGAGGTGCCAACATGATGCCTCCGCCAATATGAGCAATCATCCCCTGTGTCAGCACCTTGCAGTTGCATCAGCAATGCAGAGAAATGATGCTGCACAGTCAAACGGAGAGCAGAGAGCGCAGCATCGCAGGGAGAGGCAGGGACGCAGAGTTCAGGAGGCAATGTTCCGCAGTGGAAAGTGGAATCTCTTGGCGAGGAAGAGGTGGAAGTATTTCTGAGAGGAGCTGAAGGCCCAGATGCTGGACTTCCTCTTACAGAAAGTCTCTATGGGGACTAGAAGCAGCCTATGATGTAGAAAGCATAAATCATACTCGTTACTTTGCAATGCAGATTTGATGAAGAAGCTGCACTCGTGCAGCACAGCCCGGCCTTGTTGAGTCCGAATACGGCCTCTGTTGTTCACATGACACTGAACAGTGGGAAGTTTCACAGCAGCTAAATTATGTATGAACACGCTTGAGGCCATTAACATATGTTCAGCCAGCTCTTCTGTTTTCCCTAAAAATGCAAACACATAATCTGTCTGCATGCACCATGATAAACAAGCCTCTTATACCATCAATCAATAACAGCATAGTGAATTGATGACCTCAGCATGGAGGTTGACTCCCACATGACTGCTGCTTGTGTCAGAGAATGTTCAAGTGCTCCAATCCTTTCACTAACTTTAGCAGAAGGAAGTCTCCGCACATCTAAGCAGTAATCCTCATCAAAGCCACTCAGAGATCAGAATGTGATTTCTTAGGATTCTGGACAATGCTGAGATCAATTTGAAAGAAGGATGTTCTCTTCCATGTCTTGTACTTGTCTGAAAACTACACTCAACTAAAGAAAAGCTCACAAATGTGTTAGTGCTACAGTATTTAGGATTTAGTGGCCTCTAGTGATGTTAAGACTCTAACCTCACAATTCAAATCAAGAGAGAACCTATGCTCGCCTTGTGTTGTCAATTAAATTCAAAAGGTGTTTAAGGTGCATTGTTTCAGAAAGATTTTGTCACCTATATCTCAAGGTATGACTTGGGTTAGTGTCATGACTTTTTACATGACACTAAAACAAGCCCTTTAATGTGTGTTTACATCAGGGAGGGCTCCTCCTTACGGGGCTTCAATGCTTTCACATTAGCCCAGATTGGACGAACTGAGCATATTGTGAGTTTGAATGAAAACCCAGGGCGAGGGTGAGCAACTTCACCTGTAGAGGTCACCACAACTTCCACACTGTACCTTTAAGTTTGTCTATTCTAGGTTATTGTTAAAACACAGAATAAATATGTTCTCCCATTTTGTTTGTGATGTACATTGAAATAAAAGATATATAATGATGAATAGGAATGGGATCTTCTTTACTGCCAACAACAGTTTGACTTAAACGAAATCTAATTCTTCACATCATTATACAAGCGACACAGAAGTCAAATCTAGTTTTATCATGCCTGCTTTGATTTACAAAAGGTCTACAGAGCAAATGGTATAATATGAAAAACAACAGATTGGCCAAAAGGAATCTGCGTTGGGCAAATATAGAACACAAGGCACAAGAAATGGTCTGAGAAAGCAGAGTGAGGAGTGAGCATGAACTCCCTGCTCTCCCAGCTGCTCCTCTCACCACCACATCCACCACACGACGCCTTGCATCTCTGGCGAGCTGCGCAGACACCCACATATGGCTGAAAGCTGTTACAGGGGCCTGCCACTGCCTTTCCAGTGCAGTGGTAAGAAGCTTCAGGCTGGGTGGTGGCCTGCAGAATGAAAAGATCTTTGCTCGAATCATTCAGTGGTAAGGTTTTAAATATAGGCCGAGGCGCTCCAATGCACCGCTGAACTCCTGAATCGAGGCTAAATGGACTCGATCGCTCAATGGAACAGCAGAGATTAAGAAAAAAGGAGAGGGAGATTAAAAATGAAGGATGTTGAGCTGGAAATGGGGGGAAGCTGCGCTGGCTGGGGCTCTGGTGCCCCGTCAGTGCATCGCACGGAGAGGAGCAAACCACCGACGGCTGCGCAGTTCTACTGAAGAGCGCTGAGTGTGCAGACGAGGGGAGCTACAGCAGGACGTGCGCCTGCTGTAGCTCCCCTCGAGTGAACCATAAGGACGTGTGCACATTGTGATTGGATCTGTGTCGGTTCAGCTCTGTGAAGAGAGACCAACAACTCCTGCTCATCAGGTTCCTTCAGGGAGACGCCCCTCAGACGGACGTCTGGTGGGCCCAGAGCTGGGAAGCCTTCATGTAAGTGAACTGCTTTCATGCATCATTTCCCTCTATGATCACTCTTCAACAATTGAACAATGACCCAGCAGGCGTGGGCCAAACTCACAAACATTCCTATTATTTCATGAAGATGATGGGTTGTATAAAATGTTTAAGAGCGAAGAAACATCTGGGCTTTTAATTAGGCAGAAGAGACGTGGGAGTAGTGGGAGGTGGATGCTGGAGGGCCATCATATGATCTGTGGCTCTGCTCTCACATGTCAGCCAGCATCCCCCACCAGCTCCTCACAGCCGGCTTTCTTCTCCTGCCTTTCAACATTTGCTCATCTGAAACATTCACTTCATCGGACCTCGCGACTACGTCACAACTCAGCCACCAACACGAGGGAAAACAGAAGAGAGACATTTCATTTCTTTCCAGCGGAGGTGTGAGAAAAAGACAGTGTTGTTGTGGTGACTCTCTGACCTCCGAGGTTCGGACATGAAGCAGAGGATGACAAGCACAAACACACGAGCCGGGACCGTCGGACCCACGTGTGATGACGTCAACCCCATTTTCCTGAATGCAAACTGTTGTTTTCATTTCCCACGATTGAGCCTTTTATTTTCATCTCAGGAGCAGATTCTATGGAGGCTGCCATTCATGTTCACATCCAAGTCAACAACGTTGCACTTTTAATTATGAACTGTCCAAATCAAACAACATGGCGCTCATACAAATGTAGCCCAAGTTATCGAGTGTAAGAGAGGAATAGTGTTCCAGTCAACGGTTGTGCGTTTGTGACTGTGACCCTGTGAAATTGCAAAGCGACACAGATTGGGAGTGACCTGAAGTTTGCAGCTTTCCGATGGATGATAGCAGCTCTGGGCTCTGGCTGCGAGTCAAGACCAAATCTGCTCAGAGCACTTCAGCCACACAGCTCAGTGATCAACGTGAGCAACACGAGCGATGATGTAACCACCGTAGGTTCACTTCACATCCCAGTGCCCCCCTCTCCGAGTGGGACACACAATAGGATCAATATGAAGTCCCAAAGGTCTGCAGAGGGACAGTATCTTTATCCAAATGAATCCAGATCTGCACCATGAAGTGCAACGAGATGCATGAGCGTTAATATAATTCCAGTGCAAGAAAGTTCAGCTTTACAGTAATCCAGAATGAACACAGTGAACACCTTTGGAGTTGAAATGATAACTGTGGGCTACCAAAGGTTTTCAGACACGGCGCATTCAGCTACAACATCCAACCTCACCACTAGATGTCAATAAATCTTACACAATGTACTTTCACAACATTCAATTGAACAAAACACTGAAATCGCGCTAAATGTAATTGTTTGTTCATGGCCTATAACCTTCTGGACTCAAATGAACAGAGAAGTGAAGAGAACATGGAACAGCAAAGACTCATATTTAGGGTTCATCTGCCAAAGTAAAGATTGTTCCACCAACACCAGAATCAAGTGAAGAAACCCATGGTATTCACACCCACACTGACCATTCACACGACCGTACGATGACTCAAGACTACGTCTCAAAGACAGACCACTTGTGAAAACATGTGGTAAAAGCAGTGGTTTGAACATGGCAGCTGTTATCGAATTATTCTGAAAATACCAAGCGATGAGAACAAGAACCAAGTCCCACAAATCACGGAAGAAGACTTTGGTCCCCTGAGTTTCTAAAAGGGGGGATTCGAATCACAGTGACACCACATTCACAGACCGTCCATGTCCCGTCCTCAGTGGCAGCATGAGACCTGCAGAGGTCACGGCCTCTGGCAGCACTTCACCGATTGTAAAAGGACGAGGCTGTTTCAAACTGTCCAAACGGGCCAGTGAGCGTAGCAGCATGGGTTTCCCTGCGACAGCATGCGCGCCCCCTCTATCAGAATAAAGAATAGAAACGTGCAGCTCTTCACTCACAACTCAACCCGACCAGAGCCAGAATGTTTTTCGACTTGAAGCCACAAAGTCAAATGGGGACATGTGAGAAACAGACGTCCACTGAAACACACACACCGACGGTGTGGGATTTTAGTGATGGTTATTTTATTTTGGACGTGTGACTCGTGCGACAGATGTAGAATAAATAATCTCCAGCTCTACGTGCTTTGACAAATAAGGTCATTTCGAAAGGCACAAAGTTCCCATTAGTGATGAATGCCTTTCACAGCATTCTTCACCTGCAGCATCTGAGCTCAGAGGAACTCATTGTCCACAACATCACACGGGTGTAAACAACGGCCTGCACATCCTCAGTATCTGTGGAACCTGGACGACATGAGTTCTCAAAGTCAGTGTAGTTCATATCCACCTGCAGTCACATCGACAGGATGTGCAGCACTTTCCAATCTTCGTTTATGGAGCAATTCTGGGATTTTGTATCTTGTTGACAGAACCTCAGCATGTGAGATGGGGACGGAGAAGACTGGGCCAGCAAACTTCCAGCTGGAGGCGTAGAGGAGTTTATCTATTGTTTGGCTGTGGCAAAACAAAGTCAGCTCAAAAGAGGGAACGTGCTCCTGATGGGCAATTAAACAATTTACATTTTATATCCCACCAAGAAACAATCATATCAATTAAATTCAGGATTGACTGGAAATAGATAGACATCTGTGATGTGTGGAAAAGAGAAAACACCAGGATCCCCCCAGGATACCGCCCCCCCCCCCCAACACAGGAGGTTGGACCGACTGAGTGAGAGATGCCGGGGCTCCGTCACCTGCATCAGCAGCTGATGTGGAGGAATGATGCCCGGTGCTGCTCCACTGCTCCACTGCTCCACACCACCACACCATCACAGCAACACACCATCACACCACCATCACACCACCACACCATCACAGCATCATGTGTCCTTCAGCCGACTCCACCAACAACAGGCGAGCTGCTGCTGCTGCTGCTGCTGCTGCTGCTGCTGCTGCTGACAGGGGGCCGGCGTGGGGCTAAGGCTCAAACACCCAATGCATCAAGATGATGTGGAAGCCCCCGTGTGCTTATAAACACGGCACGTTCAGTCAGTGGGAACATCCGCGTCTCCTCCAAGCTCTGCTCCGCACGCCCGACGTCACGGTGCTGTCACGGACGCCACTCACGCGTTCGAAGCAGCCGGAGCCTCCCGACACTCCCCGGCACAGCGCCCCGGCTAACAGCCCGGACAACGGCCAGGAAACCACACTAAACACCGACAACACCGCATCTCAGAGTCCTGCTGCGGAGAGGGACGCGAGCCGAACACCTTCAGGCGCCGCGACAGCTCTTACCGTTCAAAGCGTCACTGGTCCGCAGCGCCGGCTCCCATAGCCTGTCCGGGGCTGAACGGCCGTCGTGGCCCTGCTGTCGCCGCTGTGCCTCCTCGTCGCGAGCCGCTTCAGAGTGATGGCGCTCGGCTCCACAGGCCCACAATGAAACCGCTGCTGCCTTCACGGACCGTGGGACATATCCCAACCTGCGTACATCAAACGTCACAACGCAACAACGTGACGGAGGCCCACCGTTTTTTGCCATTTGAAATTTTAATGTGTAGGGTAAAAAATATGCCCCAAAAATATCATGCATTTAAAAAAAGTAAATCTTTAGCTTTTAGACGCATTTTCCATTCGACCAAACTTCAGGAACTATTGTTACGTTAGAATCTGTTATGCAATTTGTAAAACATAATAATACCGATTTTTCTATCAAAATGTTCTTTTGCATTTATTATTTCTTTCATTTTCAAAGGGGCTGTGTTCACAGCAAACAGTAAATGCAAATGTACATAAAGTACCGTGAATTCTAGACTACAATATAAATCATATACATATTACGAGTGGCAGAATTATAGAACAATATCTGATCGCATGAGTTGAAACATGAAGGCAATAGGAACATATTCAGATATGTTGGTATTCTACTTTGTTGTGTTGCTCACACTGTGTTTTGAGTGGTGTTATTGAGCAGCTGTCTGTTAAAGGTGCAGTGTGCACGATTTTGGTCATTTTTTCACGTCCAAAAATACTACAAAACAATTACATACTGACATTCTCATGAATTTATAATCACCTACATGTTTGAATTGTTCTCCATTACCTTTAAATGAGCCCATTAATGTATGTTTACATGAGGAGAGGGGGCTCCTCTCTACGGGGGCCGCCATGTTTTTACAGAAGTAAAAGTGGACGTACGAAACATCTTTTGAGTTTGAATGATGAGTGAGTGCTACCACAGGTTCTCCTGCATGTTCAGGAGGCCGAGGCTGAGGTGATGGATCCAACATGCAACTTCACCTCGAGATGTCAGCAAACCTTTCACACTGCTCCTTTACTTAACGCTCATCCGCTGCTCCTGAGTTTTATTCTGTGATACAGCGTTGGACCGCCATCTTCTGTCCACTTTATGCAACAACTTCAAGGCATGAAGAGGGAGGCAGGGGAGAATAAATGGATCAAATCCACAACATTTTCAACATCACCATGTTTGGTTTTCACCAGAGTAACATTACATCTGGGTCACATGTTTCAAAGTGCGTTTAAGTACTTTTCTCCCACAAGATTTAACAGGATATTTAAATCTTTTATATATATTTTTAAATATTTTTGTTACTTCTAAAAATAATAAAATAATAACATGCTCACATTTTCATGAATTCATTGTCACCTAAATGTTTTATTTGTTTCCCCTGACCCTTGAATACGCCCATTAATGTACATTTCCGTGAGGAGTCGGTCCTCTCCACAGGGGCCGCCATGTTTTCACAGGAGCCCAGAGTGGACATACAAAACATGTTTTGAGTTTTAATGACAAATGAAGTTCTATGTTCTCTTGCATGCTCAGAGGGGTGAGGTGGTGGATACAACATGCAACTTCCCCACTACAGTTCATCTTTGAGCAGAAACTGACATGGCTTGCTGGGGTTTGTGTGTTTACACAGCAGGGCAGCAGGTCGAGTGTTTTCTACCCCGGGTGGGTGGTGGGCACGTGTTTCCATAAGAGAGTTAGGGGTTGTGGATGTAATGTACATGTGGCATCCATTAGTTTCAACATCCAAAACAAAAACAACCAAAGTTGAGATGGAGATGAGATGAGTTAAATGTACAGTGTGTAAGATTTGGTGACATCTAATGGTAAAGTTGCAACCTTCCCATTCCAGCATGCTGGAGAACCTGTGGCAGCCCCCAGTTGTCATTAAAGCTCAAAAGATGTTTCGTATGTCCACTTTGGGATATACAGACATGGGGCCCAACAGGATGGACCCGCTCCTGATGTAAACACACAGAAAAGGGATCATTCTGGGGTTATGTAAAAAGCAGGTCATCGGTGTGATAATCTATTTATAGAAATGTCTATATAATTGTTTTGTTTGCAGAAGTGACAAAAATGGGCTGAAATCTTACACACTGCACCTTTAATAAACTGACACCAATGTGCTGACACAGCTGAATCACAACAAAGCAAAAGCCAAATCAGGTATATTCGTTAATTTTGCTCCTTCATATCATTTTCAGATGCATGTGTTTGTTTTTCGCTGTGAGCAACATGAAGCTCCTCCTGAGAGCACGGCTGGGTTCCAACACAGGTGCTGTTCATGAGTCCATCCTGGAGCGGCCGTCGTTCATGTTCTCCACAGGGGGACTGAAGATGACCTACTCCACTCCCCCCATCCTCCTCACTGGCAGAGAGAGAGAGAAGACATACGATTTGAATCGAAACGGATGAATATCTTATTTCTACGTAGGTACTTGGCCACCTGAACCAAGCAGCATACTGTACTTTCAATGCCCAAATCCACAAGCTACCAATCGATGATCCATTAGAGCAATAAAAGATCAAACCATAACCCCATAATCTAAAGGATAAATTCATTAAAATGACCATATTTCAGTGCGAAACGTTTTCAGAAACCATCGTAGATTTTGGTGTCTTGTGGTCGTCGTCTGCAGATGATCCACCTCAAACAGCTTCTATTCTCTGACAAGAGTCGGGCTTCAAAAAGGCAACACCAAACATGTTTGGCTTTCAACACTCAGAGTCACAGGTTCCTCATGGCTTTTATGTTGTGTGCAGCAGAACATGAAAGGTGATGACACAAATCTACAACAATAACATCCTCAGCTTTATTATGGAGGTATCTCCACACATAGTTTGAACACGTTCAATTGCTAAAACATTCCTGCACTTTTGGTTTTAAATATTTGTAAAGGCTCTTTTTTTATACAGCCCTGCAATTTGGACACTTCTAAAAACAGATCAATTAATCATTGGTTTTCAACGTTTACTTTTAACTTTACAGAATGACTCTGTAAACCTCAATCTTTGAAGGAGATGACTGTAGAGATATTTGTTTCTCAAAGTTTATGTTTGATACAAAATTGGACAAAGTCATTTAAATAAAGTATGTTGGACTTTGTTGTGTGAAACTATTTCTGTCGGATGCTCACATTAAATGTATGGTGTGTATCAAACGCAAAATGTCACATCACACTTCTGTCAATCTTGGGGCTGAAAATCTCTATCTGTGATTCTTCTCCAGGTTTCTTCAGTCATTTTGTCTTGTTGTACTTGTTGTACTTGTACTTTCTCTCTCTTGCCGAGGCTTAAGGGCAGAGGATTTCACCCTGTCACGCACAGAGACACAGTTTGATGCTATGAACATTTTTCTTTTACCAAATGATGTAATTAGTTTTGAGTCTCATTAGCTGATAAGAATTGCTACTTGTACAAACCTTGATATCAGGTGACCTGACCCTTTCAAAACTGTGTGAATGTGGAGGTGTCAGACCTGAGTTTGGCTCCTTCTGCATCTTCTATCGAGTCAGGCAGCGGCCTGTGCGCGGTCTCTGGCAGCAGCAGGGTGAGGGCCGAGCCCAGCAGGGGGCAGAGACCACACAGCACCATGGGGGCCTGAGGACTGACGTTCTTCAGCAGGTCCATCATGGGAGCCAGAACTCCACCAAAACGAGCGCACATCGAGCTGATGCCGATCCCGTTCTGTCTGTCGAACGGAGAGGAGAGACCAGAGTCCACCATTAAAGGCCGGTGACCTCTCCTGCACATTCGTCTCCATGAGATCAAAGGAGAAAACTTCTCATCTGTGATGATGAAAAAGGAAACAGTCGTATAGTGAACTTACACACCATACTACAAATCCAGCACAAATGGATATGAAATAGCTTTTGAGCTTCTCACGCTTCCCCACTGATTAGTTAAGGCAATGCCTCGTGCTGCTGGGAATCATATTGACGTGAATACAAAAACACATGTTGCTCAGAGCTCTAGGTTTTGCTGTCAAGAATAAAACATGAAGGTCAATTTACCTGATGACAGTGGGGAACACTTCTGCTGAGTAAACATAAATAATGGAGAGGGAAGCTGTGATTCCAAACTTTCCAGTCATGGCCAGGACTGTTTTGATGACAAATAGTTCTGAGGGAGCGGTGACACACATTAAACACTCAAATCAATGAATGTTAAAAAAGGACCTTATATCCAGCGCCAGCTCTAACAGTTTGATAGTCAGCGATAACAAGAGTGTGTTGGTACCACTGGGTATGAAGATGGTCATCAGGCAGGCGGCGCCGCCCACAGCGAGGAACGCCAGCTGGGAGATCTTGCGGGACCGGTTCAGGGTGAAGAGGGTGATGGTGCGCGCAGGCATTTCCACCAGGCCGAAGATCAGCTGCGTCAGGTAGATGTTCATCCCGAAGTCTGAGATGTTGAGCGACAAGCCGTAGTACACCAGTACGTTGACGAACCTGAGAACAACAAACAGGAGAGATGTGTTTACACTGGATGAAATGTCATTTACACAGTTCATCATCATCATCGACATTATGGTCTGTCAGCTCTGACACGGCATTTTCCAAATCTCGATGACACTTCAAAACACATCACACAGATTATATTCACCGAGTCACATCCAGTGAGTGTAACTCGTCAAGGGCAATACATACAGGGCAAGAGCAGAGACATTTGCTCTTGCGCCCAGGACTGCAAGAACAAGAACAATGTTATTTCTAGCCAGGACATTTCACAGCTCATGAGAGATTTCAGTGTAGAACTTTACATTTTCTGACCAATCACACGAAAGCTGTCAGACACAAGGAAAAGTTCTGCCCAGATCTGCTTCTGCTTCTTTACACATCCTTTATTCAGTGATCGTCCATTCAAAGGGGGATTTTCATCATTTTTTGTCACAATATTACGAAACAATTACACACTGACATTTTCATGACTTTATCATCATCTAAATGTTTTTTTGTCATTACCTTTAAATGAGCCCATTAGTGTTTATTTACATGAGAGGATCCTCTCCACGGCCGGTGTGGAGGTAGGAAGTGTTTTGAGCTGTAATGACTAACTGAAGTCCGTGATGGATGCAACATGCAACTCACCTCTCGTCACCAAATCGTACACACTGCACCGTCCAACACGTACTCCTGGGTCAATGCTTTCCTACATTAAAGGTGCAGTGTGTAAGATTTGGTGACACCTAAAGGTGAAGTTGTTCTACTGATACTCACCAGAGATAGAACACGATCAGTGACTGCTTCCTCATCTTTGGGGTTCGAATCAGATCAATGCAGGAGTATTTTTTTTTCAGCCCTACATTCCCCTCACTTTTAAAAACCTGGTGAAAAAGCAGGTGAGACAGGACGTTAGGAGACTCAGGGAATAAGACTCAGGCTACTTTCGGTTTCTTTTTTGCATATTGAAATAATAACCAGTCATCTCCACATGTATTCAAAGTGGCAGCGATTCCTCCTGACTTAGACAGAGATATCTGTTTGACTGTTTGAGAGCTCAACTTTCACTGCTGATACAGACAGGACCTACAGCAAGGCGGTCTACGAAGACCATGACCTTCATTGTGGAACTAACTTTAGTAACTAAGTTGTATTTTCATGAAATGTCTTGTATTTTCTACACAGCTGAAATGGGACTAAGAAAACAAACACTGAACCCCGAGCATTTTCAAGGGACATGTGTTTACACTCGATTCGGTGACATTTGGTGATAAACTCCACGTTACCTCATCTAATCCTTCTATATTAAGCATGTAAGAGAAGCTGTGGTTCTAAATACTATGTCCTCTTTGTGATGTTGCGCTTCTTTAAAAACATGATGCTGAAACATCCCTTTTCAAAAGTACATGCGCCTGATATAAATATATCTGGGCTTATACGAGGTTACGAC
>JAFBJT010007105.1:0-10648 GCA_016785325.1 Chascanopsetta lugubris
CACATGTAGATGCTTGTCTTTATAGGTGTGTACATTTGTATGTACATACGTTATACACATGTATTATCATTGTTATTATTATTATTGGTTTTTATCATGATCATAGATTTATTCCACTCTAATGAATTCAAACGTGTTTTTCGAGGTCTTCCTCTTCATCGATCGATCAGACATTATGAATCAATCACTGCTGCTCGGTGATCTGGTCCATCACCACGCTCGGTGATAAAAGTCAGACTCCAGCTCTGCGTCCGTTCGCTGTGCATCAGACCGCCAGCGTCACTTCCCCACCAGTGACATCTCTCTTTGTGAAGCTCCACCACGGCCGCCGTCAATGACCCGTGTGAGCGAGCCTCTTGCTGACAGAGCTCCTCTGTCCTCAACCCTCTCCCTCTGCTCGCACACACCGAGGAGGCGCAACGCAGCCAGAGCACCTGGGCCCCCCGAGGAGAATCGGGGCTTGTGGGGGAAGCTGGCAGGGAAGCACGGAGGCGGCGCGGCAATTGGAGCGCAGCGATATCCGCCATCTTGGCCCGGTACCTAAATAACAGCTTTGATCGAGGTGAATAGGCCCACGAAGGCTCGTGGTGGAGCCCGATAAGCTCCGGTGTGGCTTGGCTTCGGTCCCTGGCATCATCGTCCAGGACACTTGGCTTCCTGCAGCTGAGACCTGGATCTGCAGGGACGGGCACCTGGGACTCCAGATGTCTCGGTGTACAATCTGCATCGCTCTTGACTGGCATTAGTGCCCGCGGTGACATTCATCCTTCAGTCTGGCTCGGGGGCGGCCCGGCAGCGGCGCGCCAGCTTCCGATCGGCCCGTGTGAGAGAAATGGCCGAGCCTGCGCAGGAAGCGGAGGGAGAAGGACTTCCTGGGAACTTGGACAAGGCTCCTCCCACATCAGGCGCTAGAGGGAAAGTTTTCGGCATTCATGGGGAATTTTGGGGTGAAAACATTCTGCGATAAGAGAAATGTTTTTCTCCGAATGCTGCGGCCGTGGCGTGGTGGAGATTAGAGGTGCTTTGAAGCAATCGCTCACATCTCTTTGCTTTGAACCGAAGGGTTGATCCGGGCTGAGGCTGAATGAAGGAATGTTTACTTCAACACATACAAGAAGAGAGGAGACTTAAGGGGAGGCTCCGAGGAATGGTTCAAGACTCAGAGTGGGGAATCCTCAGTATACTGCATTTATGTGTGTGTGTGTGTGTGTGTGGTGTGTGTGTGTACACACACAAACCCCTTACTGTACTATGACGGTTTATTTCTTCATTTCAGACGACATACTATACTATGCCATTTTTTTTTCATATTGTAGACAACATACTATAACTATGGGATGTTTATCAGATTTTGGAATACATTGTTTAGAGTGGAAGTGGTTCAGCGGTTAGAGTAGAAACCTCTGGTTCCTAAGGTCATAGGTTCAAATCCTGCCCTGGCCCTACTATTCTGTCATATTTTAGACAAAATACTATACTATGACATTTTTTTTCATATTTTGGACGACATACTATGCGATTTCTATCAGCTTTTGGGGTTATCCTAAGGAGTGGTGGTGGTTCAGTGGTTAGAGCTGTCACTTGGCTCTGTCATCTCTTTCAGATTTTGGACAACATACTATACTATGACATTTTTGTCACATTTTGGACAACATACTATACTATGACATTTTTTTCATATTTTAGACGACATACTATAATTATGAGCTTTTTATGTTCTTTTGGTGACATCTGAAGAAGGAGTGGTGGTTCAGTGGTAGAGCTGTTACCTTTGGAACCGAAGCCCACAGGTTCATCTCCTGCACTGCCAGCTTCTGATTTTGGACGACTTACTATGCCATTTTTTTTTCATATTTTCAACATCATACTACTATGACACAAAACATTCCGCGATAAGAAAAATATTTTACCTGAATCCTGCAGCCGTGGCATGGTGGAGACTAGAGGTGCTTTGATCTGATCGCTCACATCTCTTTGCTTCGAATTGAAAAGTTAATCTGGCCTGAGACTGAATTTAGGAATGTTTACTTCAACACATACAAGAAGAGAGAGGAAGGTTAAAGTGGGGAATCCTCAGTACACAGCATATATGTGTGTGTGTGTGTGTGTGTGTGTGTGCACACATGAACCCCTTGGTCACCGTTCCCCCTCATCCATTGAATGACAGGCGTCGGTGATCACTGTTATTTCACCCGCCGCAGAAAACACATTTCAGCGTCATAAATTGTTGAGCAGTCCTTAGTCCTCCCCCAGGTTGTTTAGTGCACATGTTCTTCCATCACGTCTCCCGGCTCATACAAACATGTACAAACTACAGCACACACTCTGCCATTCGTCACTATGTTTATTTATTCATTTTTTTATCAGAGTATTTTTCAGAGTGTTACTGTGCCGACCGCATGAGGTCTTTCCCTTTCCAAACACAGCCACTGTAACTTTCTCTGCTTCCTCTTCCCCCACACTAATAAATTACTTAACAGTCCTGGAAGGATTATCCACTGGCACCGAGCACCACCACCAGCAGCAGCAGCAGCAGCAGCAGCAGCAGCAGCAGCAGCAAGCAGCTGCAGTGCCTACACATAGTCTGGGGAGGTCATTTTGAAGCATTTGTGCATTGATTACATTTTCTTTTTTTCTTCCTACAGATCAGCAGAGACAGGTGCTGAAAGTCCTCGTCCTCTGCACAGTGAAGAGAGGTGTTTAATGGGACGTGACCGTGACAGGAGCCATTCCACTCACTCACTGCATGCTCACTGCTGCTAATCAACACCGTTTCCTGACACCTCATCGGCGGACGGACACACGCAAAGACAACGGGCTCGTATTTGGGAGGAATGTATTTTTGCACTCTGCGGAAATTCACGCAGCATCTGTTGAAAATCCAAACCTCTGGTGGCGACAGTCCAATCGTGCCCGTGTGACAATTGAACAGGAAACAGTGTTCTGAAAGTGAAGAGGCGCTCGGTGCGTCAGACGCAGGGAGAAGACAAGCTAGCATCGTTTAATGTAAACATATATTACACAAACCTCTCTGCAGCAGACTTTGTGTCGTGTCCGTCCTTCCATTCAAATGTTTATCACACCAAACATGTACGTGGCGGCTCAACGTGTCACCTCTCACGACACGTTGACACCTGAGTACACAGAGCGAACACACACCTGCGCAGTGTGACCTTTAGCAGTCCACACAATCCCAACGTTTAGAAGGTCAGTTAGTCGTATGTCAGAGCTGAAATATTATAGTCTTGAAAATTCATCCACGACTTCTCTCAAGTGTTGGACGCCACATAATATTATGACATTTGTTGCTATGATAATGATGTCGTCCAAAATATGAAAAAAATATTCTTAGTACAGTATGTCGTCCAAAAAAATTTAAATATGACTTTTTATATTCATATTTTGAACACTGTAATTTACTATGACATGTTTTTCCACATTTGACAGGTTGTTTAATAATTTTTCGATCACTTCTTCCGCACAAATCCAAACACACAGTCTCCTGTCTGTGATTAGCACCATATCTCTGCGACTGAGCTTCTCTCTCAGCCGCTGTGAATGAACTCCAGGTGAAGGGAAACTGATTCTGTGGAGTCGGACAGAACTGCTGCTGCATGTCGAGCCGGATCAGCAGAACCCCCCCCCTCCAGTGGGGTGACTAACACCCCCCCCCACCCCCTTCACTGCCCTCTGCCTACAGATGGGACGTCAGGTTGAAGGTTGATGGAGAAGGGCTCAGCGTGTGGTGTTAGCGCACCCCCCCCCCCCCCCCCCCCCCCCCCCCCCCCCCCGTCATACGGATCAGAGATCGGACATCAGACGGTACCTTTACCCTGCTGCCGCCTGCGATCTGTATCCCCCAGGTATCCTTCCACCGCCGCTGAGGCCATTTGTCACCGCAGGCCTCTGCTGAGGACTCCTTTAGAAATGGGCGGCGAGTCTTTTACTCTGCTTGGGAGTGATTTATGAATCGCTGCTGCAGGAGTGAGTGAGTGTACGTGAGTGGTGCGTTTGGCAGTTTTGTGCTCAAGGCAGAAGAAAGTCAAAGTCAAAGTTGTCAGGGCCAAACACGGCAGACAGAAGTCCGTTTCTACTTTAGTATTTTTTTTTTTAATATACGAAAATGTTTAGTGCAACTCAAATTGTAAAAAAAGAGCAAAAGAAAATGTTAAAGTCGATCCAACATACCCAGACAATGCGTCGTGGAGTTGAATTTCTCCTGCATGGGTTAGACGAGCCGTCCTCAGACCAGAGGGTCGGGGGTTCGATTCCTGCCTGTACTACGAGTACATAGACTCAAAATTACTGGAAAAAGGTGCAAACTGCAAAGATATGAGATACGGCTGAGATACAGAAGTAAAGTAGCATTAAATGTTAAGATACAAATGTAAAAAAAATAACTGTTACCGACATCAAATACAAGTGATTTGTGTACGAAGCAGTTTTTAATTTATGCACAGTAACACAAGCAAACATGTAAAAAGAGTTAGTTACAACTGAACCATCGAATAACCTAAATATTTGGTTATACACTCTGAACAGAAACATCGGATGAATGGATTTCATCGTATGAGTAGCACTCGTCTGGGGATGTGGGGAAGTCGTGTCCGCCTGTACAACAGATGATGCCGTCAATATCCTGCTCTCACAAATGTGTACTGAACTCAGAAGCCAAAGGAAGAGCGAACACTATCAAAATTCAAAAACATTTCTTCTTTTTGCTCTATACAAAAAATATAAAAAAGTACGGTGACGAGGACTGAACATCATGGCGGCTGAGATGAGAAAACCCCCGATTACTTCACATAAACGTTCTTAAAGGAAATCTCTTGTCACACTTGAGACATTGAATAAGAAGAACTGATATCAAAGGGTTTGAACTTCACCGCCTGTACAAAAAACATGAGTCTTTAAAAGCAACAACAAAAGAAAAGATGAAGAACTAAAAGATTTTACAAGCATTTCCATCACTGCTGCAAGAAAAGGAAAGAAAGTTCAAATATCTACATCCTGATTCAGTGACTCAGGGACCGCGAGACGAGTCACTGCAGCCTCCGTCTTCCCACGGGGTCCGAAACCGGGTCCTGAACCTATGACCAGCGTCGCCCCCTTTAAAAAAAAACCCTGGAATGCTCCATCATGCAAAACAAAACAGAGAAAAACACATCGGGATGAAATCATGCAAAGCATTTCTTTTGTTTTGTTTTTTTTGGTGGTTATTTTCCCTCATTACAAATTCAGGTCAGTTGGCGAGGCGTCGCAGGAAAGAGGAATCACACAGAATTCCCACAGTTACGTACGTTTCCCTTCTTGTCCATGTTGGGAAATCCAGCTGTCCGTTTCTCAGCCAGAGAAGCTTTTATATTCTCCTTCTCCATAAAAAAAAGAAAAAAGAAAAACTGAGCTTTCCAAGAGTACGTACCCCAAGGCACCTGAGAGAAAGTAGGTTTTTCCCTCTGTTTGCAACAACGTGTGTGTGTTTTCGATTCGTAGCAGCTGCCGCAGAGTGTCAGAGTGGGACGGTCCCACCACGCATGTTGTCACGGATTCTCATTACAAAGCACAAAGAAGAGAACGGGGGGGTGATGAGGTTCAAATGTGCGGACGGCCCAAACCGAAGGTTAATAGTCATCGTAGGTGTTGAGGTCGGCAAAGTATGCGTTGGTGTAGGTCTTCCCGGCGAGCTGAGGGTTGAAGTACTTGTTCCTCTCCTCTAGTATCAGGTTGTTTTTGTTGAGGGCCTGAGAAGAAGAAGAAGAAGAAGAGGAAAGAGCTGAGTCAGAGTCGCTTTGATGTGGGACTGAAGAAAAGTGGATCCGGGCCAAGAATGAGAAAAACAATAATAGGAGGATTTTCTTCATAATGCACCTTTTGTTGTTTTCCCCATTGTGCACTACGAGAGCACATTTTTGAAAAAAGCTGAAGTTCAGCGATCCCCCCCCCCCCCCCATCATGTATTTCGGGAAGAAGAAGTTGAAATGTCAGTAAATATGAGGAGACATTTTCATCAATGCACCTAAAGCCAAACACTGTTGTGAAACTAGAAACATTTTGTGTCTTTTTGGAAGTTGTGTGTACGTTTCCTCTATTTCTATTTCTATGTTCAAAGAACAATTGAATCACGTTGACAGCTTGTGAATATGTAAAGAGAGAAGCATCTCTAGGTGTCTTTATTTTATTTGATCTCATATTAAATTGTATTGTTTTGTTTTCTATTTGTATTTTTATTTCATATTCAGTATAACATGCTATTCTGCCGTAGACAGTTTTAACTCATCAAATTCACCCTGGGATTAATAAAGTATTTTTATTCTACTAGAATATTTAACACTTAAAAATATATATATATATATATCACAATGTATTCTATTCTATAATTTGACCATTAACACTGGGACAATCCACCATGAGGCTCTCCAGGTCTTTCATATCAGTAAGAGCTTAGATAAAACAGATACATGGATTCAGTGGGAAACAGCAGTTGCCGTGAATTTTGACAGTGATGTGATTTGGTTCTCAAAATTACATTTTTCTCCCTGGAGTGTGTAATAGATAATACTCTACTATTCAACTTCTTATCGACATTTCAACTTTTGTTTTTTTTTTGAAGTAAATGATGATAAAACGAATCTTCCTCCTCCATGTATTTTTTTCGAACTCATCCATGGCCCTGACAATCCTCTGTCGTTGGCGACATTTGGATGAAGTGATTTTTCAGCCATGGTGAAAGCAAATCCATCTACTCTACTGCAAAAAGGGGGGAAACTGGTGCAACACAAATCAATGGGAGGCCACTTGGAGAATGAAACACAGATTTCACAGAGCAAAGTCAATGCATTTGTAAAACAACAGAAAAAAAAAATATATACATATAAATATAAACGCTGCCACTGGGGTAAAATAATTTGAATACAAGAACGTCTTTGTCCACCTCTGTCATCTTTGACACGTGGCATCAGCAAGTTTTACGGCCCCTGGGCGTTTGGTCCTGGAGGACGAATCTAAGCGGCAACGATCGATCAGAGGAAAAGTCGTTTTTTGCGTTAAACAATAAGGAAAAAGCCACGGGGGCGTCTTTTCCGTCCCGGCGCCGCTTGGGAGACACAAAATAAGCTTCTGATGCGCTGCTCAATACAACATCAGCAATCTGGCAAATGGATGTGTTCACAGCCAGTCGGCTGTGTACAGTGCACTCGCTGGGAGTCCCTCAGGGCACCGTAATTGAACACTTGATGATGCTGCGCCTGAGCTTGATGGATCTTTCTGACTTGACACTGAGAGGAAGCAAAAAAAAAAAATTGCTAATATATGTTTTGCCTTTATGTCATTTGCACTCAAAAGGAATGTAATCAACACTTCCCTTACCCCTGGAGACGGATATGTGTCTCCGCAGGTGTCTCCCCCCCCCCCCCCCCCCCCCCCCCCCCCCCCCCCCCCCCCCCCCCCCCCCGGGGTGCCGGCCGCCCCCCCCCCCCCCCCCCCGTAGCTGCCTTTAAACAGCTGTGCCACATCATTTACTTTGTCTCCTTGTCTTAAAGAAAACACTAAGTGGCTGAAAGATGATTAGGTTTTGGAGCTGTAAACAAAATGTGCTTAATATGCTAAGTAGCACGAGTGATTGAGGGGTAACGGAGGAGAATAAACAATGAGGATCATGATGTATTTTCTGTCATGGAGCCATTAGTTGAGGGAAAGAGAAATATCCTTACACTTTTGGGGAGATGTTTGAGAGAAGATTTGCTGAACCAGCAATTTTCATTTGGTATCACCACTCCTGCTGTTCTATTGGTTTGGGTAGAGGGTGCCAAAAGGGCGATGTCATTTGGAGGCGAACCTGGAGGTTCCTCTGAAACAAGTCAATGGGAGTTTTACATTGGATTTTGACTGACGGCTAAAAATAGCCTCAAACGTTCATTATGGACTTGCACCACTCCGAGGTGTAAATGTGACCATTCGAAGTACAAAGGTCACGTTAGACTATTTATGAAGGACATCATCCCTCTCCTCTGATTGGCTCAGATCGGTCCCTCCCCCTCCACCTTTAACCGGTGTGTAGTGAGCACTCTGGTGTAAAAATGGCTGCCGTGCATCATCCAGGTGGGTGCTACACTATTGGTGGGTGGTTGGGGCGAGTTTCCCCTTCTCTGGTGGGGGGAGGGGAGGGGGGTCTTGAAAAGTGCTATCTAAAATTATGACTATTACTGTGACATCTATTATTGTCTCATTTATCCACTTGTTTGTAAGCGCCTTTTCTAATTGTAAACCAAAATGTTCTCTCAGGGTTGTGTTAACCTTCAACATTATCAAAAGCCTGTATTTGACAATCCATTAAAAAGAAAAACTAATTTACTGCGAGGCAAGGGAAACGTTCATGTTATTAACATGCTAAGGTCAGAGTTTAGTAATTTAGCAGTAATTTATTTTGTTGCACAAAAAAGAAAGCAGAGGAACTTTTCCTTTCCCTGACACAAAGAGCGAAAGCCGGAATGTTTCAAAATAAAAGCCTAAACAAATGTTCATCGTCAGGTCCCTCACTGAGCTCTTGGACACAGAGAAGCAAAAAGCGCACAAAGTAAAAGACGTGACCAGAAAAGACAAAAACAAAACAAAACAAACAACACAAATAAACATGCAAAGTGTGGAAACGTGTGAAAGAGGAGAAACCAAAGAGGGGGATACACTGCCTTCTCACAAGCCAGGGGCGGGGGTGGGGTGGGGGTGAAGGGATGGAGGGGGTGAAGAGAGAAATTAGAGCGTCGTGTGCCAACCTGCCGCACACAGGAAGTGCCACGGGAAGTGGGAGGGCAGAGCGCGGGTCAGGCAAGAGGAAGTAGTAGCGGGTTGGAATCAAAGAGTTGTTGAGAGTGAGAGGGAGGAGGAGATGTCGCGGCGGTTCGGGGGGTTAGTAGAAAATCTCCAGGCCGCGCATGGACACCCCCATGTTAGCAGAGAGAGGCTGGTGCATGGCGGGGTCGTCCAAGGGCAAGAGGACAGACACGTCTGGCTGCAGAGGGGGAGAGGAACGGGCAAAGAGTCAAAGAGTCCGCCGACGGGGCAACGCCGCGGCCGTTTCCTGTCTCACAGGAAGTCTGGAGAAAGGGTTAAAACACAGCAGCTGCGGGAGAGCTGCTCTCAGTTTTCACAGTATGCAGAACAATGATAATAATGACTAACGTGACATCATCATCATCATCATCATCATCATCATCATCTGGAGTCCAGCCACAGAGTTGTTCATCACTTCTTCCACGGAGGCGCGAAAAACCCGATCCGCTGCCACGTCCGAGGCTCCGAGGCGTGACGCGGCATCCATTTGTCAACGCGCGCCGTCTGACTTCATATCCGCGGCTCTCTGCAACCCGGCTGAGTGAATTACACTCGCGCTCGCGACTCTAAGTGCATGACAGATGAGCGCCCCTCACACCTTCAATCTACAATTAAAGCGCATTTCGGAAACGTGCGCTCCGAGCTGAAGGAGCTGATTCTCGCTCTGTGCAGTAAACACCTCTATGTCTGTTTGGGAGTTTAGACTTTTATTATTGACGATGACAAGCTCCTGTAGTTTCGCATAAAGAGATGAGCTGAAAGTTGGATGATTCAGAAATGTTTTGAAAAAAGTTTTTTTAGTTATGAAAAGTTACGGTGCACGCCTCGGCCAATCAGTGCAGCTTCAGTCCCTCGGAGGGGTTCTAACGTACCATATTCACAGTAATAGTACTGTGACCTTTGACCCCTGTCATCTTTGAGTCCGAAAGATAGAACTAAGATATGTCCAGAGGGCCAAAATAAGATTTGTGGTGTCACAGTGACCTTTTGACCTTTGTCAACCAAAGTCTAATCAATTCATTTGTGACCCTAAATGAACATATGTGGTAAGGTTTTGAACATTGCACCCTTCAGAAAATGAGTTCACAAGGCTAAATGGCTCGATCCATTAAACTCCCTGCAGGTCTTCCTTACAGATGACCTTCACCTTGACCTTTAATCACAAAAATTTAATCTGTTCACCTAAAAATGGCACAAAAAGGTCTAATCATCATAAATTGGGAATGAAATATAAAACAATAAAATATGGGACATATTCAGGTAAAGTTCATATGAACTATCATAATCTAGTACAGAATTAAGCTGTGCCGCAAATATCCCACAGACCGTTGTTCTCTGACGAACACCGATTGGAGGGAAATGACATCATAAGTAAGAAACTGAAACTCTCTGTGTTCAAATCATGGCTAAAGTAACCTAGTTTCCCATGGCCAGTGAACCTGACAGCCTGGAATCAGAAGCAGAGGCAGTGACCGCACCTTCAACACGTCACGCTTCGTTCCCACAGAGGTGGAAAAGCGACTTCGCCACAGTTTCGCTGAATAAAGAACATCGGTTGTCAACAGACAGGCTGTCTAACGGGGGAGAGAAACGAGGTCAAATTCTTGCGGTGAACTGAGAAACATCAGCATTTTACAGTGGGCGACTGGAGAGAAGTGGCGTCGACTAGTGAACCCGAGTGGGAGATTTACGGCAGTGACGGCAGGGTGTGTGCAGGGAGGGAGATTGATGGTGGGAATGCTCAGAGTCTGCACCTGCGCTGAACTGACCAAAGAGGAGTATCACCCCATTCTGCGGAGGAAAACCAAACCCTCCGGTGTGT
>JAFBJT010007105.1:27033-45357 GCA_016785325.1 Chascanopsetta lugubris
TTGATTTGTGAGGGGGGGGGGGGGGGGAGGGGGGGGGGGTGTTTGTACAATGAAGAGTGTGGGAATCAGGGCAAAGGAAAGTGCATTCTAATGCACGCGGCTATTTAAGGAGCGGTGTAAATAAACATGCAGCAGTAAAGTGAGGTTATCCGGGAAGTGTGTGGCAGACAGACGGGGGAACATTTCAGTGCGGTGTTGCATTAGGATGAGCGCGGCTGAATCGGCTCACACACCCCGGACTAGTTGACTGGGCTGAAAACATGGCTGCGGCCGAACGTGCAGCGAATTTACGGAAGTGAGGTATGTGTATTTCTCGAGCTCCGAAAGCTATTTTACAAGTCCGTCTCCCACTCCGCGCTCGCGGCGCCGCAAACGACAAAACTTGAATTTGCCACCCCACTCGAAATGACTGCGACCGGCATCGTTGGCAGCTCGCAAATACATCGGCAAAGTTATGCGCGGAACAATCAGCTAGCTTGTGGCTAGCTAGCTGGCTAGCTGGGCGCTAACCTGCCGCGGCTAGCAGCTAGCTGCTAACTGGTAACCAACCGCCGCTACTCCACTTGGCTGCTAACCGTGCTACTTCTGCGGTTGAGATGTAAACCTCCGCGGTGCGTGATATTAGCGGCGTCTAACTCTATTCGGCGTGGAGTGTTGTCGCCGGACTTCGCGTCTGGGAGCAGCCGCGGAGCTAACGAGCATTGTCCCCGGTGCTGGCAGCATCGGTTGTGGAGAGGCTACTTGTGAATCCGCCACGATTCTTCCCCCAGCACGGTGCGGGTAACGGGAAAATTAGCCGAGGTAACGTTAGCCAACTTGGCTAACTAGTCGTTATTTACGCTTGGTTATGCCGTGTTGTTCTGGTGCTGTGGATACCCCTGGGGGGGTGTATGTGGGTTAATGTGTGGGATTTGCCAGGGCAACAGTCTGCAGTTGGGAGTCTGGAGCGTTAATGTTGTATATTGAGCTCGGGGCAGCTAATGGCAAGATAGTTTGCCTGCGCTAGCTCGCTAAACGGGCAAGCTAGCTCAAGTAGCGTTCGCCTGGAAGTTGGTCGGTGCTAACAGTTAGCATACTGGCCAGCTCCACGAACCACCTGTGATGTTTTGCCTCGTACGTGTGAGCGGAGTTTATAACGGTCAACTTTCGCTTCCACCTGCCGCAGACGGGTGCGAGCCCCACCGGCGGCGCGGTGCGGCCACGTCCCGGCAGTTTAACGGTCTCCGAGTTGCTCCGCGCCGGGCTCTCTCTCTCTCTCTCTCCCTCTCTCTCTCTCTCCCTCTCTCTCTCCCTCTCTCCCCCCGGCAGCTGTGCAGCTCAGCTCAGCTCGGGTGTTTGGGGTTCGAGCGGTTCTCATGGGTGTCTAAACCAACACCACTTCGCGGATCTTTTTATTGCCAGTAGGCCCCGTGGAAGTGTCGAACTACAGGTCAGCAACACAAACACACTCACACACACACACACACACAACACAGAGCGCGTTTGTTTACCTCGACACACGTTTGTGAGTCCACAACACTTTTACACTTTGGATTTGTTTACGTGCAGCTGCTCCAAAACCTCAATGGAACCAGTGTTGTGTGTGTGTGTGGGGGTAAATAGTATACATATGTGTGTGTGTAGGTAAATAGAGTGTGTTTGTGTGTGTGTGTGTGTGAGAGAGAGAGAGAGAGCTCTGGTGTGTCGTGATTACAGTAATGTAATCAGCACGTGTTTGACACAACTCCACGTCCAAACGTGGTTTATAGAAGAACAGGAAGTGGTTTGATTTGTGACTTGGTCACACATGTGTTGTGTTTATGTTGCAGCAGCCTGCTCTCTGAACGCGGGGGTGTGATGCTAATTCATTCTTTGTTGATATGAATATAATTTAAAGGTCCATTATGTCAGATCGAGGTGAAATCATACATATCATTGTAATAATTCCCTTTTGAACAAGTCCCTGATCTTTACATCAAGAGTAGGTCCTTTCTATGGAGGCGGCCATGTTTGTTTTTTACAGCACGGGCAAAGTAAACACCGTTATGACTTGGAACTGATAAGTGAAGTCTTTGTTGAAGGACTTGGAATGAAAGGAGATGATGTGTATTCGGTTTTTACATGGTCCAATCTGGGCTGCAATAAAAACATGGCGGGGAAAGATGGCGGCCTCCGCAAACAGGCCAATGTAAATAGAAAGGGCCCTTTCCAAAGTATTGTGTCGTTGCAGAAGCTCCAAATAGACCAGTGTGTAGGTGTCATCAGTGTCATCTAGTGTTGACATTGGAACCAGACACCCTCCCCATCACCCCCCTTTCTTTCCAAAAACATAGGAGAATCTACGGTGGCCTGCAGGTGGCACATCAACCTCTTTAAAGCCACGTTTGGATTTGGCCATTAATAACATGCCGCTGTAGGAATGTGCCATAGCAGCACGGCAACACTGTAGTTCTCATATCAATGCATGAAAAACAACTTTATGGATAAAATATGAATGTTTCTGCATATAGATCTGTATCAATCAGAGGTTCTCTTACACACTCCACCAACAGATGTCACTAAATCCTCAACAGTGTACCTTTAAATTCACTGTGGCCTTTTGTGTGAGTGGTGTTTTTTCCGCGTCCGTAGCACTTTGTCGCGTAAAGACGGATACACCTCTTCAAACATCTATTTTAAAACGGGGAATCAGCTCAACTACTATGTTCTATGACTAATCTTGCTCGTATTTCCTTCAATAGAAGTTTCCACAGTAACGTCTCGCAAGATCACAAACATTTCGCTCGAGCTCAGTCCCTCAGAAGAGTCCATTGTTCTCCACCCACCTGATTTAGAAATAGAAGGAATCAAACGCACCTCAGGAGTAGTGACCTCGTAGCAGGCGGCATGTCCTTTATTGTTGACCAGAGAGTCTTTGGCTCAACACAACTCGAGACAAAATTAAACCTAGCCTATTAGAGAGTATTGATTTCTGCCCAGGATGTGAACATCAGTGCATCTTCTAATCAATTATACGTACTGTTTACTTCATACAGTCATAAATACAGTGTTGTGAGTGCTGATGATGCTTTGATATTTCATGTATTTTGTGTGTGTGTGTGTGTGTGTGTGTGTGTGTGTGTGAGGACCAGACCATCTGTGGTAGGACTCCTCGTTCTTCCTGTCACAGGAGATGCTTCTCATGACTCCTCTGTGTTTGTTAATATGCTGCTGAGTGATTATGGGATTGATTTTGTTTGTTTTGTTTTTGGGTTCTTTTTATGACAAGAACCGCTTCACACAGTTGTCACATTGTTGCTAGGGACTGTGACATCCTCGGTGCTATATTTATGAAGTTATATATTATGGATTATAGAGCGTTGGGTAGATGTAAGGTAAATGGCAGCGTGCTCGGTGAAGATGAGGCTAAGAAATAGGAGTGAACCTTTTGATAGACGATATTCTTTCTGCATTGTACACACAGAACATGTGGTATATACATCCATTATACTTTTACACAAGGTAATATATGCGTAATAATATTAACAGTAACATCTATTCTTATGCCCAAATTGAAAAATGTTGAGTTTCCCTTTTTCATCATTTCTACTTAACTTTATTGTGTAAGACCTGTGTGTTCCAAAAAGCAGTTTTTAAAAGTCACTGTAGGTCAGTAAACAAATGATGTACTTGCAGATTAAGTCAGTAGCAAATAATACCAACAAACCATTTGATTGAAAACACAAACAGCCAGAGTAATGTTGAATTCTGGGCCACGCCTCCATCATGTAATCATCGTGTGAGGGTTTTGTTCCTGGAACTGGGCTCTGAATTTATTGGTCGGTTCATTTGTGTTTCTCCGTTTGTAAACTGGGATTGAGATTAGCGTTTAAAGGGCAATGACGCAGAGCCGGGGGGAATAAAGGTGTTTAACAGCATGTACAGATGCTAATTGCATTCATTATTACTTTAACTTTAAAGTATCTTTATATTCATGATTTGCCACAGTTCATACAATGTCCTGTTTGTCGGTGGATTGCTCGTGTGTGACGGATGAGAAGCCAAACACAACGAGTGCACAACTCTGTACATGTTCGAGGACATTTCAAAACCGCCGAGGAGCCTTTTTGTTGAAAAACCAGCCCCTCATTAAACAAAAAGTTATCATGCACCTTCCTCATGAGAGTGGGCTGTTTTGGAAAAGCTTCTTTCTGGAGGAAGAAAACACACTTTGTCTGGGCGGCGGCCTTTTAAAGGAGGAGAGAGAGGAATTAAACGTGGGTCTAGTTTGCGGTGGTCACATTTGCCAAGTGTTCACAACGTTGATTGTTTTGTTTTGTTTGGTCAAAACCCAAATACACAAGCATTTACATTTGACTTTCATGGATGAGTTGTGTCGCTCCCAGCTGTGATCACAATGTTTTTTTTTTATTTTTGTTTTTTTTTAATTCAGCTGCTGATTTGTAACCCTGACCAATTTGTAATTAGCGTTTAGGGGCAGGTCACATGACTCGACGCCATTATTTTGGTCCTGTGGAGTCGAAGGGTGAGGGGCGGTCCGTCGCCCCTGCTCGCCCCATTGGTTTCCTCTCTCTCTCTTATTATATGCATGGACAGATCACATTAGCTCTCTCAGCTTATATCTGTATGAGAGTCGTGTGTGTGTGTGTGTGTGTGTGTGTGTGTGTGTGTGTGTGTGGTTGTTTTGGTTCCAGGTGACAATTATGTTCTCCCCCTGTAGGAATATCATCAAAATGCATTTAGCCTTTAGCCCGGAGGGGACGACAACGAGAACGAAGTCGGGTGTGGCGGAGGTCACCCCGCAGATTAATGTCCGAGAAATGAATGTAGATTAACGCCATGTGTGCGCCATGCTAACCGATACGGTGATTAGCCTCCCGTTCGTCAGAGGGTGAGATCATCTCCCCTCCAATGTCACTTTCACGTCACCTTCCCTTCATCACGTTTTTATTGCCCTCTGCGCTTTGACTTATTAGAGGCAGCCGCGATGTCGAGGACGTCTGGAATATTATTACCACGGTGTAAATGTATATATCATCCGACCGGGCCGGGGTTTGAACCGGGGGTCGGTGGAATAAGCGGGTTGAGGATGATGTCGTCCACGCCAACAGTGCCGTCCTCCCGACGCCCTCTCGGCCACTCAGCTGTGAGTCGTGCTCCGGCAGCGCGCCTTCATGTGTTGCGGAGGTGTAGCGTTCACCGGAGGGTTCTCGGCTGATGGCGCTAGCTTTTTTCCCCTCTCCCTTTGATTCTTCCAGCTGTGATTTGAAATTGCCTTAACAAGAACAAGAAGACATTTCTGACCAATCGCACAACGGCTGTCGGACACAAGAACAACAAGAGCAAAGTTCTGCCCAGATGAGGAGTCGAGAACAAGCTGCAAGAACAAAATGGCTTCGAGTTGTTCTTGCAGCCCCGGAGAGAACAAAGTTCTCTGTTCTTGCGGAGGATGTTTTGACCTTTACTCCAGATAACTTGATTGAGTTGAGGCTTTTATATACGGTGGCAGATTCGCCCGTATTGTTGCTTTGCGTTTGTGTCTCCATCGTTGCATAACTGAGGTCCACGGTGTCTATATTTATAGGTGTGATAAGTCTCTAATCCAGGGTTTGGTTCGGACATGTGGATCCAGCCAACTTTGACTGCGGAGGTGACCACTGGGATCAAAACACCCATGTGACACACGCAGCCGGAAACCATAAATACGGATACAAAAATTCATAATTCATGTAATAGTCCCGATTTTATATCTTTTTATTCCCATCCCACAGCGAATCAGTTGATTTGATTACCTTATCTTTGTAAAGACGGGTAAAAAATTCTTTGTAAAGAATCAAAACATGGACACACCCGGATACTAGTCGTTAATATTTTTGTGTATCCAATCTGTCCGTGAAGTCTTAAAGTCCAAAGTCCAATAATGCCGCTTTGAAAACCTCTGAAACGAAACAGGTTTGCTCTGAAGCTTCATATCTTTCTCTCAGTCGTGCATCATCCAAACGTTAGTTCTCTATCGTCTAGAATTGAAGGAGGTGAGTCCCCTGCGTCTGAGTCCCAGTCGGCCACTACCACAAATCCTATTCATCGATGGAGAGAGTCTATTATTAGATAAAAGATCGTTTACACAACCGAATCAAAACCGAGCTCCGGCGGTGTGTGGTTCCGTTGGGATGGCGCCGACTCTCTGCTGCTCCTCGGCGAGGTCAGTCAGGAGCTGCTGCCGTCCTTCACATTGTTTCAGGATATTGACGGTCATGCTCCGATCCTCCGCGTTCTCTTTCCTCTGCACCTTTTTTTTCATTTTTTTTTTCATTTTTTTCTAAGCCCCATGTAGGATCTTTCATTTTTCGATGCGTTCTGGTAAATTGTGGACGGATCGCAGCGCGCACCTGTTCCAGGGAGATAAACCGAGCGCAGCGCCACGACAAATGCACAGCTGCAGCTTTTATCTGCGCTGAAATGGATGTAAGAATCACAGTGACGCTGCTCTGTCAAAAAACCTGTCACCCAGCAAAGCGTATTTATTCTGTCTGTGACAGAATAAGCCCTGATCTCTACAGGGGACGTGAACCTTCACTGGAAATACACACACAAAAGAAAAAGAAAACAGAGCCCGTGTCAACGTTGACTTGTTTACACCGTTCTTTTTCGCTTGTTCGCCTTTTATGGAATTCGCCGCCTTGTCGACTCAAGGGGGTTTCTGCCCTTAGAATTGTCACCGTGCTCTCCGCACCCCCCTCGTCCTCCCCGGCGTACGAAATCGCCCTGGAACCTGTGACATTTGCGACGTGTCAGAATCTTTGGGTGAGGGAGGCGAGGTCGTGGGTTTTTGTTCACGAAGTTGATTTCCCACCTTTGTTTAAAAAAAAAAATAAATAAATAAAAGAATGTCTCTATTTTGATTACACGTTTGGAATGAGACGTCCAGTGTAGACAGAAGTCCGCGGACAGAAGGAGTTGCTTAGCTACAATGAAAGCAGAAATCAATACCTCTCTGTGAGCGGAGAAATGACCCGGGCGGTACTTCACAAAGGTGTTTTTTTGGGGGGGGGGGGCACTTATACTCGAAATACCTCGGGGGCATTTGCTTTTTGTTTGGCGGGTTCATGAAACCAATCAAACCTTTTACCACCTGAAGAATCAGGCCCGATTCACGGCTGCGTTCTGCAGAGGCCCTGCGATACTCGACACGACCGCCCCGCGCCACCGAGCGCTCGGATGATTCCTGTTTGGGCCTCGCATCAGCAACCAGACCTGAAATCCACGAGTCGGCATCGTGGGATTCCTCTGTAGCGCCGCGCTGAATCGCCCCTTTAGTGGTCTTTCCCCTCCCATCGCCACTCCACAGTCACTCAAGGGTGAAAGGGGGGCGGCGTGGACGATTTGGTCAAGTCGCATGTTGTGTATCCGTCAACCCCGCCCTTCTGAGCAAGAGGGAGAATAGTGGTTCTTTTGTAATATTTGCGTTACTGGCGTAAATCTCGCGCACCGCACCTTTTTTTTTTTTTTTTTAATTCTCGAAACAATCGCGTTTGAAACCGAGGTTTTGACGAGACACATTTCTCTGTACGAGACCGCACCACGAACCGAACAAGCCGCACCAATGATAGGATCGTGAGCGAAGCCGCTAATGTTTGCTAACGCAACATTAGCATCACCAGCTTCACACAGACGGCGTGTGTGATGCTGTGTTGCCGAGAGGTTTAGCTAACTCGGTGCCTGCGCCGCTACGTGGGCGGACTAGACAGCGCCAGCACTGCCCTTTTGTCTCGGTCGACGGAGGACGCCTTGACCTGTTTGCCATGTTCACCTCGTGACCCTTCACTGAAATCCCTGTCTTCTGTGTGTTTGGCAGGTGCCCACATTCTGCTGCAGAGGAGCGAGCACCAGGATGAGGAGACTGTAGGCACCCGCCGTAGTATGGCCGCGTCCCGTTCCTCGCGTGTCACACGGTCATCAGTTGGGCTCAATGGATTGGACGAGAACTTTTGTGGTCGAACCCTCAGGAACCGCAGCATCGCCCAGCCGGAGGAGACCTCGGTGTCCCCTCTGCCCAGGGCCCGCTCGCCCAAGAAGAAGCAGGACGCCAAGCACGAGTCCAAGCAGGAGGCCAAGCAGGAAGCGAAGCAGGAGTCCAGGCCAGAGTCCAAACCGGAGGGCAAGCAGGAGGCGAAACAAGACGCTAAGCAGGAGTCGAGGCCCGACGCTAGGCCCGACGCGAAGCAGGATGCCGGGCAGGAGGAGCGGCGCGACGGCCAGCAGCCGGCCTCGACGCCGGCTAAGGAAACCGACTCCAACGCCTCCCCGGCCGAGGCGGGGCAGTGGACGGGCTCCAGGAAGCGGGGCGTGGCCTGTTTAGAAAAAGACATTACCCCCGAGAAGCCCGAGAACT
The DNA here is from genome assembly GCA_016785325.1 of Chascanopsetta lugubris. Lineage (NCBI taxonomy): Eukaryota > Metazoa > Chordata > Actinopteri > Pleuronectiformes > Bothidae > Chascanopsetta > Chascanopsetta lugubris. The sequence goes on from JAFBJT010007105.1 coordinate 35,405, forward strand.
GCGATGGGGGCAAAGGGGCGCGGGATGCCCCTCCTCAAATCAAAAGGGCCAAGCGGTGCTGCCCCCGCTCCGGAGAGTCTCAGGGACCCGAGGAGCCGCCCGAGCCCCTGAAACCCGAGAGTCCGGTATCTTTACCGGAGCCCAACAAGGACAACAGCTGCGAGGAGTTTCCGAGCCCAGACTCTGCCGCCGACACGGCTCCGGCCTCGCCCGTCCTCGCTAAAGAGGAGGGTGAGCTGGTGGTGGTGGCGGCGGCGGCGGCGGCGGCGGCGGCGAGAGCGGAGGACGGTCACCTGGAGTGTGACGGGCTTTCCCAGCCCCTGAACGCTCACAAAGCCTCTAACGGACTGGGAGAGAATCGGGCGGAGGAGCCCGGCGCGCTCAGCGAAGAGCCCGCCGCAAGCCCCGCCCCTGCCGCCAGCTGCCCGTCGCTACTCAACGGTAGCCAGGCGGGGGCGCCCTCATCCCCTGACCCCGCTGTGCCTTGTAGAAACTCTGACCCCGGGCAGATGGAGGCCTCCGGCTCGGGGGACTCGCCGGCCTCCCCTGCTCCCCCGGCACCGGAGGCCGTCCCGGAGGATCCCGTCCCTGAGTTGATCGTGGCCAAGGAGCAGGAGGTGGAGGAGGTGGAGGTGGACGTGGTGAGCGAGACCCTGTGTCTGGCCGGCGAGGAGCAGGTCACGGAGGGCGACGCCAACGGCCGGCCGCTGACGCCGGAGCAGGAAGCCACCGCCTTTGCCGCAGCCGCCTCCGCCTCCGCCTCCCCCGCCGCCGCCACACCCAACATGAACTGCAGTCCAATCAACAACGGCAACTCAGGAGAAACCACACCCCCGCTAGCAACGACCCCCTCCCCCACAGAGCCAGGGTGCCACCCCTCGGTATCCAGCATGCCCCCCTCTTTCACGGAGCTCTACGAACACAGATACACCCTGCGAACTTCACCCCGGAGAGCCGCCAACGGCGGCAAAGGCGGCTCCTCCAAGCCCGGCTCTCCTCCCCGGGACAACGGCCCCCTGAGGGAAGAGGGGGAGGCGGTGGAGGTGGGGCTGGAGGAGGTCTGCCCCACGGTGGAGGAGCCCGCCGCTCCCTCGGACTCCGTCGGCCCCTCTTGCGAGGAGCCAACGTGCGCGGACCCGGCCGCCCCGGACCCGGGCGCCGTGGACCCGGCCGCCCCGGACCCCGGCGCCGTGGACCCCGGCGGCTCCGTGGATCTCAAGGAAGCGGAGAGCGGCAAGGAGGCCGCGCGGAGCCAGGCTGCGGAGGAGGCGGAGGAGGCGGAGGAGGTGGTGGAGGAGGAGGAGGAGGAGGAAGAGGAGGAGGAGGAGCCAGACGTGTATTATTTTGAGTCGGACCACCTGGCTCTGAAACACAATAAAGAGTATGTGCGAGCCCCCCGGAGGCTTCAGCCTTCCCCCTCACGCTTTTGTTGCGGGACACGTTGATCGCTGTCCTGTGATGGTTGCGTTAGTTCTGCTCTCTGCGTTCGAATGAAGCGGAGAAGAGTTCCTCACTCAAACAACCTGCTGGTTGACGTAAAACCCGTTCTTTTCAAGTCGACCCGGCGCCGCGATTTATACACTTAACGCGTCTGGAACATTAGTGCTCATCTCAGTCCGTATCCCTTTTGGTCGTTTGAATCAAAAACCCCCACCTCGATAACGGGTTTAGAGGAAGTAGCACATTCACAGAATCCAAATAGGAGACTTTCCTCGGTGCTCATTGTCTCATCGCACGTTAGTTTGAGTCGTTTGTTAGAATTAGAATGGGTTTACTCTCCTCTGCCGCGGGGAGGCTTAAAGGTACAGTGTGTAAGATGTGGTGACATCGACTGGTGAAGTATGGTATTGTATCCATCACCTCACCCTTCCCATTGGGTGTCATTACAGCTCAAAAGATGTTTAGTATGTCCACTCAGGGCTACTGTAAAAAAAAAAAAAAAAAAAGATGGCGGCTCCCATAGGGTGGACCCGCTCCTGCTGTAAATATACATTAATGGGCTCATTTAAGGTGAATGGAGATAAAAAAAAAATTTTTTAAAAATTAGCTGGTCATGAAAATGTTGGTAAGTCTGTTGTAATATCTTTTTCTCCCAATAGAAGTGTCAAAAATGAAGAACATCGTACACACTGCACCTTTAAATACGAACCCATTCTCACGTTGAACCGATGGATTCTGGTCTGTCCTTTTTGCGACCGGAACCCAGCGGCGTCTTTTCCGTCTGAACGCTGGTCCTTCATCTTTGGTCGGGTTGTGGAGGAACTAACGACCCCTGTTTTTGGCTCCTGCCCCTGAGAGAGAAGCCCGAACGTGGACGTGTCCGTTTCTCTGGCTCTTGTTCCATCGACACGGTCTCGCTTCATTATCTCAGTTATTTCGGGAGCCTTTTCTCAGTCATTCCGGGAACGTTGGCGAGCGCACGTCTCTCGCTCCGCTCCCTTTGTTTAGGTTTTTACATGTTTTCACATTTAATTTCCACCTTCTCTCCGATCCTGTAATTGTGTGAAATTGCCGCCAACTGTCACATTTCTAAAGCCCGAGGACGTTGGATGTGAGAATAACTCCTCTGATTGCCTTTTAAAAATATTTTTTTTTTTTTTTTACTGGAACGTGGTTGTTGGAGGAGGAACAAAAAAAAAACGGGTCTCTCTCTCGCTCTCTACTTTGGGGGTTTTTGCTCCCTTTAGTTTTGCCGCCAGACGTCAGGGTCGGCGGGACGTTGATGTTAGCGGACAGGTCTCAGGGTCAGCTGATCCGTGATGCCTCCCCATGGGCGGAGGGAGGGAGTGAGTGCTTCAGGGCTGGAGGGGGTTCAGAGACTTCATCAGCTCAGGTCCTTTTATTTTTATTTGTTTTTCTGTCTTTGACACCAACGTTTCATATTTGGAAAGTGGCCCCGGAATTAGATTTCCCCTGCGAGGTAATTCGATTAGGTTTCGGTGGGTTTGGTTGTGCTGAGTCGGGTCTATTCATTTATTTATTTATTTATTTATTTATTTATTTATTTTTTCAAAGGCTCGGATCAATGCAGCCAGGAGTAATTTTTTGGAAGCGGGAGCATGACTTGGCGTTTTTACGGCTGCTGAATATGGAGACTTGAGTGATTGACGACGTCTGCGCAGGAGGTCTTGAGTTTGCACCTTTTTTAGAATTCTGGTAAACAACCGCCTTAAAGGTGCAGTGTGTAAGATTTCGGTCATCTCGGTCACTTCGATGACTACATTCTGACATTATCACAGTCACCTCCATTTATTTTGGTTCCCGTTCCCCTTCAATGAGCCCATTAATGTACATCAACACAAGCAGTGGCTCCTCTCTGTGGAGGCCGCCATGTTTTTACAGTAGCCCAGAGTGGACATACTACACAGCTTTTGACTTTTAATGACAACTGATGTCGACCACAGCTTCTCCTGCATGTCCAGACAGGTGAGGGTGAGGTGATGGACACAACATGCAACTTCACCTCTCGGTGTCACCAAGTCTTACCCACTGCACCTTTAAATGTACAGAATTCCAGAGTTGGAGCCTGGAAGGTCCTGTTTGAAGGATTCAGTGAAATCTGCTGGACCTGCCCCTGATGTAAACATCAAGGGTTCATTCCAGGATAACGCGCACATCCATAAAACAGCCCTATAATTATGTGGTGCCTCTTTGTTGCCAATAGAAATGAAACGATTTCTACTAAATCTCACAGAGCAGAACTTAAATTAAAGGGAACCGGCGCCAGAAAATACCGTCATTCCCTCTCACACCGGTGTGTGTGTCTGTGTGTGTGTGTGTGTGTGTGTGTGTGTGTGTGTGTGTGTGTGTCGAGCCCAGTAGGTGGCAATGAAACACCAGGCTGAATAAACGCACCCATCATCTGTTCTTTGGAGGAAGTGGGCACATGTGGCGCCTCCTCCTCCTCCAGAGATCTTACATGTGAACCACTGTGCTGCGCAGGAGATCCAGATTTATAGATCCAGATTTATAGATCCACCGCAGCCGATGCCGCGCGAGGTCAAGCGCGCGTCACATGGTGCAAACGCAGAGCAACGAATGGATATGAGGCGTTGCGCGGTCGACTCGTCCCGTCGCCTCTGCGGCTGTTGGAATGAATCGCGTCCCGCGCATTGATTTTTTTCTTTTTCTTTTTTTCCTTCTTCTTTCCATCAGTGTTCTTGTTAGGGAGCGATCGATCTCCTCTGCTCCACTGAGCGGCCGCGGTACAGGTCGAAGCGGACGGAGGAGGGAGCGGCTCCGCTGCCGTCGACTCCTCCGGCTCTGCCTCGGTGAGGTCAGTGGGTCAGTGTCGCGCTCGTGGGGCCGTGGCCCCGGCGGAAAGGTCAGAGGTCCGGAGCGCTGAAGGCGCCCGGAGCCACCGCCGCTCCCAAACCCTTTGGTTGTGCCGTGCGATCTGAGTGACAGGGCGTCGTCGCGGACCAGTGGTTGACTTTCCTCCAATCGGAAGTTTTCTTTTCTTTTTTTTCTTTTTTTTTGTTATGGGCAAGAAAGTGTTCAAGCTGTTCCCAAAGGTTGAATCAGGCTCCTTGTCCCTCTGAACGTCTTGGTCGTGTGAAATGATGTGAGCAGGTCCACCGACTCCCACTCCCTGTGTCTAAAACCCGCTCCCCTTCCTGTCAGTTACCAGAGGCTGCTGCAGACCATCGGGGTTCTGGAGGCCCAGCGCACGCAGGCCATCCTGGACCTGGAGACGTTGGCGCGGCACCAGAGGGAGGCGCTCTCCGACCCCATCAGCTTCGTGGAGCACCTGCAGAAACGGGTAAAAGAAAAAATAACCGCGGAATTTTTTTTTTTTTTTTTTTTCAACTCGTGTGGATTGACGGAACAGTGGTTTTCAACCGGTCTGGCTTCAGGACCCACCACCGCCCCGCAGCCACGGGCCGCGACCCAAATCAAGGGACATCTGTAACTTCTCGGATGTGTCTTATGAAACGATGATGCAGTTTGAACCTGCGATAAAACAGAATGTCATAACAAAAACAACCAGCAGGTGGCCATGCTACAGAGGGAAGTATTCCCTTTTTGTTTTACACAAAATTAGCTGCATTTTGATTAAAAACCAAAAAGCGCGTCTGTGGGACACGAGGTAATGCAGCCTGTCTGCAATCTAAGTAAACTCATACTTTAGGAACACGGTGTCGTACGTGCGCTTCATGGTCGATTAGCATATGTAAACAAACTTTGCTTGTTCTCTCTCTGAGAACTGGCGGGTGTTGATTAGCAGGACAGGGCGTCATCGCCCCCCTCCCCCGACACTTTGAATCTGTGTAGATTTGCTCTGGTGGGTGTCGTGGAGTTGTTCACGGTTCCTTTGATCCCCAGGTGAATCTGGGCCTGCCGTGTCCTCAGCGGGTGGTCCAGCTCCCGGACGTGGCGTGGGAACAGTACACCTCAGGACTCGGCGACTTCGAGAGGGAGTTCTGCGACAAGAAGCGTAAAACCAGGCGGCTAAAGCTCATCTTCGACAAAGGCACGTAGGCGCAGTTACGCCGATGGGCTTTTATTGATTTATTTTGGTCTTTTTGTTTTTAATTATCATTTCAAACCAACTCTCCCGCGTCTTCAGGTTTGCCCGTTCGACCGAAAAGTCCCGTAGAGCCCAAGAAGGAGGGCGAGTCCTCCACCATGTACTCGTCGCTGCCCACCAGCGACGCCCCGGAGAACGGACGGCAAACGCAGGTACCCAGCCACCGCCGCGATTCTGAAGTGAAAGCACAGGAGACGGTATCCGTGGCAACGTCTTCTTCTCGGCTTCTGTGCGATCGGTCATTTTCCGCGTTAAATGGCGGCTGAGGTTTCGCCTCCCATCGACGAGCGCCCGACAAACGAACCCCTCGTTCGTTTCCCCGTCTCTCCCCCGCTTTGTTTGCATTCTCACCGTCTGAGTCTCCCAATGATGTGTTTGTCTGTGGAGCGAGCGGCTGTTTCCTCCGCCGACACAATGACTCGCGGCGCCTCGGTGCTTCGGAGAGAAGCCGCGTTGCCGCGAACCCGTCGAGAGATCGTCGCGCTGTCGAGCGCTTTGCGTCTCGTTGTTTTTGTTTGCAGCCGCTCTTTGTGACGCTCCTGTCAACTCCTGTCAACTCCTGTCTCCTCTGACAGATGATCAGGGGGAGGATTTGTCTCCCGAACAAGTCGGACACATTCAACCAGCTGTGGACGGTGGAGGAGCAGGTGGGTGGAATGAATGTGGAAGTTCTCTCTGGCAGACGTTTGTTGTTAAAGTGATCGTGGTTTGGATTCACATGCAAAGAGGAAAACGGGAGGTCTCTCTGATGTGCTGATCACCTGGTGACATCATTAGTCTCCCGTTGTCATTAAATGTTCATGTTTTAATTGATTGACATGATTAAATACATAAAAAAAAATTATAATTACAAGCACAATAACATTTCTTTTACTGTTGCTGTTTTGTTTATTTCTTCCAGAAAAAACTGGAGCAGCTTCTCGTCAAGTTTCCTCCAGAGGAGGTCGAGTCCAAGAGGTGGCAGAAGATCGCGGACGAGCTCGGAAACCGAACGGCCAAACAGGTGAGATCAATCCTAATCAATAATAGTAATGACACTAAACATAAGTCTGCAGTTGATTTTTGAAAGCAGCCAATCTGGTTCAGTTGCCGTCCACCATATAAAAGAAGAGCGAGCCAGTCCTCTGCCTTTTGACTTCACACGTGTCCTTTTTAACAACCTACATCATGTGACCTCAGGAACAGGAAGTACCGTAGCTGCCTTGCGACATTCTGAACGCAGTGATTTCTCCCTCTCTAAACGCTGCAGGTTGCCAGTCGGGTTCAAAAGTACTTCATCAAGCTGACTAAAGCTGGGATTCCTGTTCCTGGAAGAACTCCCAACCTCTGCATATACTCGAAGAAGGTAACTCCGTTAGCGACCGAAGAAATGCTTCCTTTGATTGAATGAGTCCGAAAGGTCCCTGATCAAGAACCGGGCCGTGACTTGGATGTTGCTGTGGAGTGACCGGAATAAGAAATGCTGCTTAAAATGCATAGTAAGCGAGTTAGTGCTCCCTGCTGGTCAAACGGTGTAAGTGTGGACTCTTGTCATTTACCCGTAGCTTACGTGTTGACACGCCCACGCGTATCGTTGACACGGTGAAACTCAAAGCAGCTGATGATATCGTCATTACGCTTCGAACGGGTTTTTAAATACATTTTCTTTTTTTATAAAAGACGCCTTTTAAACGTCATTGTGCAAATATTTAGCCTCTTTAAATTTTCCTCTTACGTCACGTGAACTGATTCATCGCCAGCAACACGCAAATGTGCAACGCTGGTCGTTGCTCTCACGCGTTTTGGACACATTTCTACTCGGACTGTGCACCAGCATGAGAGCGCGTGATACCACGAGTTCTCCGGGCACAGTTGCGAGTAGCTGTGGCTGCGTTGGCGCTGACCCTCCCGCCTGTGCTTGTTGTCCAGGCCTCCACTAAGAGGCAGCACCACCTCAACAGGCACCTGTACCGACCCTCCACCTTCCTCACCTCCTACGAGCCTCCGGTGTTGATGGATGAAGACGACGAGCGCTCGCCGTATTACGGCGTCCTGCAGGACCCGTCCGCCGACGACTCGGTCAGTCACGCGCACACACACACACACACACACACACACACACACACACACACACCCATTGAAGCATTCGGCCCATGGTTCCTCCTCTGTCAGGTCAGTGTGAGCTGTCGCCAAAAAGCTAAGTCAGCGCAGGGGGCTCTGAGCCGCCTCGCTTCTCCTTTCAGTTCAACCACACAGCTCCTGACTGCTCGCCATTATCCCGCCGCCGACACCCCCCCCTCCCCTCTCTCTCTCTCTCTCCCTCCCTCCCTCCCTCTCTCCGTTTGATGGCAGTAACCTTTTAGGAAAACCAGGTTGCGGCGTCCTGCTGAGACACACGGGCTGCCAGCTGCAACTAAAGTCACACACATGCTGCCAGAGTCATTTCTCACTTTGCCGCGTCGTTCTTTTTTATTTTTTTTTACCCGGGGCTGCTCGCGGCGACGGAACCCGTTGGCTGCGGTGGACGTAGGAAGATAAAATAGTTCTATGGCCTTTGTCTCCCTGCGAGGAGGCGCGGCGTCGCACAAACAACATATGGCGTCCGGGTGAAAGATGATCTCAGTCGTGTGTTTCCAGCAGAAAAACACTGCAGCTCAGACGGAGGAACATCTGCGCTGATGTTCCTGGATGTGTGTCGTGGGCTTGGTATTTCTCTCGGCAGCCTCCTCTGCCTCTTCCCGCCGGCGAACGCGCACTGATGGCGGGCTTCTCTCCGTTTGTTTGCCCCCCAGGATGACGACAGCGTTCCCGCGGAGTTGAGACATTTGCCCGAGTACAAAGAGCTGATGGAGCTGAAGCGAGTGAGGAAACACAAGCTGCAGGAGATGCAGGAGGAGAAGGTCAGGGTTCAGCACGTCGGCTTCAAGGTGACGGTCGTTCTCCTCTTCCTTTACACGCAGCTGACAGTCTTCTTGTACTCTTGTTGTACTCTTTTTATTTCGAGTGTTTTTAATTCCTCTGCATTTCATTGACTTGTGTCCGTTTTCACTCAATCTCTAGTTTTTCTTCATTGCAATCACTTGAGGTTAAGCTATTATTATGATTATTATTATTATCATTATATTTTCGATTTGTGGGTTTGTTGTGTACGTGAAGAATGTCCTTGACGTTTTCATTCAAACTTCCCTCCATCATTCTCTGGAGAAAAGTAGACGCACAAAGAATAAGATGTGAAACCCTTGTTGTTGTGTTGGTGCAGTGTGACGTCTGTGGCATGGAGCCCATCCAGGGGGCACGGTGGCACTGTCAGGACTGCCCACCCGACAACTCGGTGGACTTCTGCTCCAACTGCTCCGACTGGTGAGAGACGGCCGCGCTTCCACCTGTTCCGTTTGAAAAGTCTGTTTAAACTCGGCCGCTTATCGGGGGAAAGGCCGGGGGCCTGATTTGGCTGCTGGGCAGCGCGAGGTTCATCTCGTGAGCCGTGCGCAGGTTCATCCTCAGACGGTGGAATCCGCACAAGCTGACGAGCGTTGTAATTACTGCGCGTTTACCGCCATCGCTTTTTAAAGGTGCAGCGAGAGAAAAGGTGCTGAGCAGCGTTGATTCTTTTCAATGTGCGACAGAACAAACAAAGAAAAACCAAGTCGGCAAATGTCTCTTCGAGAAGAGGAAACGCGCCAGACACCAGTGAAGGTGTCGTGGGTTTTCATTTGCGTCGAAGCAGCTTCACCTTTTGCGTCGAGTCACGTGACACGCACACACACGCGCACACACACACACACACACACACGCGCATCTTTGTCGTCCACTCGGAGACAAAGATGATCCTTTTTCCTTTTGGTAAAAAAAAATAAAAACAATTCAGTAAACACGGCCGTGTGTTAAGAAACGTGGTTGTCCACACGACACCACGGAGAACGCTGTAGCAGAACCGCACTTTCAGAAAGTGAGCGTGTCCTGGCTCGGTCTGGGCCGACGCCAATCGGCCTCAAAGCTGCTCCGGCCCTCGCTGACCAGGCCCGAGCTCCTCCAGAACCTCGAGACAGGAAGTGACCCGACGCGCCTCTCTCCCCTCTGTCGCCCTCCAGCTTGTACAAGACCGAGACCCACAAGCCCAACCACCACCTGGAGCCGGTGTACCAGCCCGAAACCTTCCTGGACAGGGACTACTGCCTGCCGCAGAGCGCCGGCTACAACTACCTGGACCCCAACTACTTCCCGGCCAACAGATGACAGGGTCCCGGCCCCCCGTAGCTGCAGGCTGCTCGCTCCACACACCCCCACAGGCCACTCTGTGCATGGCTCCATCCTCCAAAGTCCAAGACCACCGCCGCTCCACCCGCCCGCCGCCAGCGCAGGGAGGCCAGCGGGCAGGGAAGGCACACAGCCGGGGGGGGGGGGGGGGGGGTGAGGGGCAGACTGTCGGCGACCCGGCCTCCCC